>BQNB010135758.1:0-14677 GCA_026074375.1 Tanacetum coccineum | reverse complement strand
ATTAACTTATGTATCCAAGTTCTAGTAGACTATAATAAGACAATATTAGTTAGTGTTTTAAGTTAGTTTTAACTCTATTATAACTCATCACCACTTCATTTTGTAAACTAAACTTAAAAAAATTAATGAAAAAAAAGTTTTTTGTTAGATTTTTAAAAAAGAAGTCATGACTCGGCTGGGTTTTTCAAACCGGGTCAACTCGGGTCAACAAAAAACCGATGGTTCAATCTGGTTCTCAAACAAGCAAAAACCCGATTACATCCGGCCCGGTCTCCGAGCCGGTTCACGGATCAACCGGTTCAACAGGCCGGGTCAACCCGGTTTTAAAACATTGTGTATGAGACTATGGATGGGCACCTATACACTTATCTCCACACCATTTTACTGCCACAAATGTAGGCACATACAACAAATAAATATTCTTAGAGGAACTGAACTTTTATAACAAATCTGGTTAGAAAATATATCTTACAAAAAATAAATTTATCCAATTGGCATAAAATCCAAAGATTTGAGTAAAATCTACTTGGCACAATGCAATTATTTTGTTGTTTTCTGTCAACCTGCATATATGAGTTTTCCTTGGTAATATTATATTTGGATAAAGATAAAATATAAAAATGGAAATGAAGCTCGAAAGGGAATGGGCCAAAGAAAGGAAGATAAAAGATTTATACAGCATGCAACTTGGGCCAGTCCAGAACAAGCAAAGTAGTGTCAGAACCTTTACAACTTACAAGTTGCAACTAGAATGTTTTGGAATAGAATTAAGCTATACAAGTTGACAGAGTTATACTTATGGGGAGGGTTTTAGAAACAATTTTACACCTTACTTTTAAGGGAAAATTCATTAAATGATAACCAAATATATCAAGTATTTCAATTTAATCATTTAACCATTGGAGTTTCATATCAGTTCCACTATTTGTGTAATCATTGGTTTTTTACTTTTTTACATGATGCGTAATTTTATGCGATGACATGGATTGTAGATGTAGCAAACAAGTCAAACAGTTGTTAAAGTAGTAAAGTTAATCACCGCACTCGAAGATATTATATATATACTCATTTAAGATGTGCACGACATTGTTCATCGAAGCACTATTCATCGTGGACAGTACTGTTCATCGGCCTGGTCCAAAAAATGATGGTTACTGTTCATCATCCCGACCCATAAAAAAACTTTTACTTTATGAACCCCTTTTTCCCAAAATAGAAAAAAAACTTACGGAACGTGCTCTCACTTATTAACTATTTACGACTTTCTATCGGCCTGGGCCAATAAAAAAAAACATTTTACTTTATAAAAAAAACCTTGCCGGCCCAAAATAGGAAAAAAAAATTCACGGGGCACCCGCGGAAACATCTTCGAAATGCTTTTAGTATACTCACGAATGTATACAAGATGTTGACTTTAAATATATATATAATATATAATATATAAAAACTAACATATTATAATATAAATATAAATATAAAACAACTATCACTATAATAAAACTAAAACTCTAACAAACTAAATACATTATATATACACTAAATCAAAAACACCATAAACTACTAATAACTTTAAAATAAACGGCGCGGAAAAAAAACCGGCCTACGCTAAGTAAAAAAAACCAAGGGAAAAAAATATTATTCGGCAAAAAATTAGCCCCGCCGCAACGTACGGGTTCTTATGCCTGATCACACCAATAAAAATAACCCGCCCCGCAACAACGCGCGGGTACTTTAGCTTGTTTTTCACATGTGCACTCTAAGGGGCTGTTTCTTTTTTTTCTGTTTAGAAATAGTTTCTGTTTGGATTAATAATCCTTTTTTGAGCCAGGACCATTTGAAGATAGACATGTTTCTTTTCATGCTTGGAATGACTTTCCAATTTACTCTTATCATGTTAAATTCAAAACAATCAAAACTCTGTTCAATCTTTTATTAATAAAAATTCAAGATCTAATATTGATAAGAACGGATCTGTAACAATACATATAAAATCCAAACAAAAGCAGCCAACAATATTAAACTTCAATTACTAAAAACATAGGAATTCTATTTCTTCTAAAGTAATAAGATGAACAACACCATCAACAGATCCATTCTTATCAACCATTCCAAAAATATACGAAGGAAATAAAGTTGTGTGTAATTTATACGGCGGTGGATTGGAGTGAATGGATCTGTTGATAACTTGTACAACGGAGGATCGGAGTCAAGAGTGATCTTGGCTATCATGATAGGGTAGGTGTGGAAGAAGAATAACCAATTAGGGTATTTGTGAAAAAGATGGATTAAAAAAAGGTATGTGTAATTTTGCATTAAGATGCATCCTGGATGGAAACAAGCTTACTTTTAGCCCCATTTTGTATTAAGGATTTCTTTTTGTATTAAGAAAAAAAGAAACAAGAATTTTCCTAGTTAGGTTAAGGAATTTCTCCATCTAGGACATTAAGCAAAAAAGAAACACCCCCTAAGTCTCTAATCAAGTAGTCAAACGCTTAAAATTTAAAAAATAGCCCATGGAGATGTTTTAACTGTGGCACTAAAACTCTTCCCAACAAATTTTATTACTATAGTTTTTTTAATGGCAGATTTATTAAAAACTAGCAAAGTGTAATAAGAGAATTATGTTCGGATATGTACAATATACCAAATAATATATGTTTGGGAAATTACGTGAGCCTATAGGGGCACACACGTATACACAGAGGATACGTTTATTAATGTAATTAATAAATATATTTATTGTATATTAATTATATCAATATGTTTCACGAGATAATAAAACGGTATTTAATTATAACGTTAGACGTTAGATCTAATTAATAAATGTTAACAAGTGAAGGACTTGTTAGTATGAAAACCAAACCCGTGGGGTGTAGGTTGTGACCGGTCGAACAAGAAAAGAAGGAGGGGTCCGAGTGTCGTTTATTGTAAACTTGAAAAGGTGTTGTATGATGACGTGAAGACCAAGTCATTAGACTATATAATGATATCTTAAGATCATTATTTAATACGCCACACGACACAATCCTAAAACCCTTTATTTTGTTCTTTGTGTTCGATAATCAAAAGGAAGAAAAACCAATATAGTATGCATGGTAATATTATCATGCGTATGCATGCTAGTGGTTTTATGTATGCAATATTAATATTAATTGCATCTACTGATTCTTTTACTTCTTATACATGCGATCGGTATCGTGTGTTGACAAGAATCAAAACAAGAACATCGTGTGTTCGGTTGTTTATTCGTGAAGCAAGTACTAGCATTCTAACGTATCTCGGTGACGTGTAGTGTATGCATATCATGGAGGTTATCTACTTTGGTAACTTGTTTAGTTTTCGCGTATTAGATTTATACATACACGTATATTCAAGAACGGTGTTCGTTTATTGCTAAAAGGTACACGCTTCTTGATCCCCTTGTTAATAACATTATTCTATACGTGATTTATGTTTTCCGATGTGTATTCGTGTTGTTAATGTTTTCCAACAGTGGCATCATAACCCATCGTTTAAAATTGTAATTAGAAAGACGTAAAATTTGACAAATTAGGGTTCTTGGTTAGTTTTAAGCCCTTTGGACGTTTTATACTTATAAAGATTGAATCTTTATAGTGGATAAAATTAATTAGACAAAACCCTAGGTTGTATGAAATTTTACATGTTAAATCTGATAGTTTAATTTGTTAATTGGTCATTTTTAATTGACTAAATTAAAAGTTAATTTGTTATGCGTGATAAACACATGCAAGTTTATCATGGATAAGATATATGATATAATTCATGGTTAATTGTTAATCGTTTGACAGGCAAATTCGATGATTAAAACATAAAAGTTGAGTTGTTTTTTAGTTTTTCGGATTGTTTGACACACTGTTACTAAAATATTAATAAAATATTCATCGTACGTCGAAGCAATTTGTAATTTTTATGGTAGATCCACGACTCAGTAAGCTACAACTTTGTAGTTTGCTGCAAAAGCTGAGGAAAACCCTAGCTATGTCCAGGGCCGTCCCGTGAGTTTTGGAGGCCCTGTGCCAACTACAAAATGGACCTCTCGAACACGAAAAATTTGAATACATGCAGAATTAAATGTAAAAAAGGTAAGTAGCTATTAAAATAAAAATAAATGTGTATAGCATGTATTTCACATAACTTTTGTATTTCTCATAAGTATTTTCTACATAGTGTATGGAAAAAATTAATTTAAAAAAATAAATTGGTTTAATTCTAAAACCTTTTTGAGTCTTGTGTTGAAAATGTTAATATAGTAAACTCAGTATTACTTTATACGTAGTAAGAAATAAACCAAAAAATTAGGATCAAAATGTAAATTATATAAACCTTGGGGTGCAAACTGAATACTATTCAAAGTATTCATCTTCCTTATCGTATACTTCCGTAACTCTCTCTCTGCAACTATGTTTTGTTTTTTTCTTGAAATTAATCTTTGTTTCACCTATATAACTTCCTGTTATCTTGCAAATTAATTCATGTTATCTTGCAATTAATTCCTGAATACTATTAAAATTAATCTTTGTTTCACAAAGGGTTTGAGGTTTATGTACTCTATAAATTCCTGTTATCTTGCAATTATTTAGGAAGCACGAATGATCTAAGGTTTGAATGGTTTTAATCATCTTTAATCTTTTCCCGCGATAAAATAAGAATTCTTTAGATTTAAAAACACGTTGAATCGTCAATTTTTAAAGGTAACACTATTTATACATGAGATGTATAGAAAATATGTGACACCGTAATAAATAACTTAATTGAGTGAAGTTTTTATTAAAACTTATGATACGAAGATGTATTCATGCTTCTTCGTATATATTTGCCACGTCAAATGTAAATACCCTTTTAAATAAGTTGTTGATATCCAATTTGTAAAAACACTTGTATTTGCCTTTTACATTACGTGAGACGTAGTTAGATTGCAAACCCAAGGTGATTATATACTTTTCGTGAGACGTTGGTGTTACATAATCACGGTTCTTGATTGGACGACTTAATCGAGGTAAGCGGGTGAGACCTTATGCTCGAGGCATAGATGGGATGAAACATGCTTACTAGTATATTAATGTAATAAAGTAAGTCCCATAATGTTCTAGGAATTGCACCGGTGGCAATTATTGATCGTCAATTACCTTTTGAATACACCATTGCTAGCAGATCAACTGATGTGATGATGGTATGTCAAGTTGGATCCTAAGCCTAAGAAAATTAATTGTTTATATATTTAAACAAGGGTGGTTAATTTTCTTCAAGGAGTATTATCAAAAATACTAATTCTTGAACTTTAATATGTTTTGTAGATGGCACTACCTGTCTAAAAACATAAACCATTTGGCTTTCAGTTCGATTTTTGAAAGAAGAACTTTCTGGTTCAAATTTCAATGATAGGTTTCGTTCACCTAATATGGTCTTGAGAGTTGAAAAGAAATTGTCTGTCGTTGAACAGCCTATTCCCCCTGCTCCACATGACGATTCCAAGTACTTACGCAGTGGAATGCGATTTATGATTGTAACAATCCGCATTTTCACGTCTTGTTACATCAATAAATATTCAACGATTTATTTTTAAACTTTTTCGCGGTCACTTTTAAATTCTAACGTTTAGTTAAATCGCGTAAACTAAAAATCAACAATCAACGTAAACGGGCATCAAACAAATAAAAGTTTACGTCAAACAGGTGTCATACTATTTTTATGAGGATAATTTATAAGTTTTCATATTTTATTTTTATTGGTCACGTAAAACGTTTACGTTTCGCAATAAAATACATTTAGGCATACCCGAAAACACCTAAACCTATATGTACTCAAACAAATACCCACTTTTATACCCAATACTCAAAACTTAAATCATTTCTACTCCTCTATGTCTCATATCCGGTTCCACACACATGACTACACAAATTAAATCTTAACTTTTACAAAGTCCTTACCCTTTTAACTAAAGTCTTACCATGCTAGCTAATAACCTTACAACAAGTACTTTAAATCCTATATATCAAATAATTGGCACATCAATGTACTCCCTCCCCTCTCTAATAGACGTCTCCCTCCTCCTAGGGAGGAAGAGAGGTCTTACAAAGTCTTACAAACCCTTACACATGCGTACCATAAACCACATTACCACTTTCCTTAAACCATGAGTCTTTAAGGTTGTTATTCAATACTTCTTTCTTTAAATAACAAGTCCCATGTAGAAATAAACACACAAGATACACTAGCAAATAAACCAAAGCAATTTCTCTCTTATTTCCTTCACTAAAACCCATGGCTCACATTAAACTATTAGGGTTTCTTATAGCATTGATTCTTAACAAGGCATAATCATACGAGTACCACTAGTGTTATAAACTAAGGCATTTCAAGGGTGTTTCACGAGTTAGGGTTTGTAAATCAAGGGCGTATAAAGAGGTCAAGGGTTAAGCTTGAAGGGACTCTCGGGTTAAGGCGTAGAAACGAGGGTTTCACTTTGGGTTCTCAATCCTTCCTATTCGAACAACACGTCAAAAGTAGTAAGTCTCACTAAAAACCTAAGCTTTATGAATACATTAACTTATCATACCCTAAGTCTTGATTTCATGTTATCACTTCATAAACAAGATCCTTTTTGAAAGAAAAATCTACTTAATGAACCATGTAGAATGTGGTTCAGCTTGAATACAACTTGCTAGAACCCATGTCATATTAACTTGTGTGGTGCTTAAGTACACATGCCTACGTAAACAAGAGCTCACAAATAAGCTAGAGCTTATTTGGTTTATTTTCATACGACACTTATATATAAACTAGAAACTTATATAAGTTATTTTGGCACTAAGAGAATGTAAGAGACAAAGAAATCGTATACTACCTTAAGTTGGCTCATCCTTGGAAAATTATACACTAACTTATTTTGACTTCACAGCTTAATCGACATTTATAAAATACTTACTTCACTTGCTAGGTTTTGGGCTTGGATAAAAACTACATCGAGCTACAATGGGCCCATAAACCCACTGATTGGGCCGTAGGGTCCAATATGAGTCGGGTTAGCTTACTTAACACGAGCTTATGCGGCAGTGCTTATTTCATAATTGTTGCTACTTATCAAAACCTAAAACAATCTAAACTAGTGCTTAAGATAATCATAACACACGACTTATGTTTTATAACATCTACCAGGTCACATTTGGGCCATAAGGCCCAACTTGAAATCTAGCAGCTTAATTATAAGCTAAACCTAAGGATGTGCTTATTTAAAACATGACAATGACTTAACATTTCTATTCGGACTAAAAATGAAATGACTTGCACACATTAATATTTTCTAACCTTTAAATAGGCCATAAGGCCCAATTGGTAGTTTTAGTGCTTGTTTATAAGCTAAGGTTTCTAAAGTGCTTATTCGTAAATCAAGTAACGTAACAAGGCTAAAACGACTTATTAAAAATCTATTCAACTTGATTTAGCTTATTTCCAAAACAAGTTTAGTTTGGGCCGAAGGCCCAACACCTTCAAAGTGCTTAATTCAAGCTTATTTATAGTTTGGCTTATTTAAAATGTCCTCCTTGCAACTTATTTGAACTCATTATAGGCTTATGAAGTTCATTATGACCAAAATAACATTTTTATAAACATAAGGACCAAATGTGAAAAATTCAGAATTGTAAGGGTGAATACTACAACAATAATGATTTTGGGAAAACTTATAATTACAAATGAGTCATGCCCAATCCTTGTCAAAATTATATACTTATATCTTCACAATTTAACAACGAAACCTAAATGATAATAAATAAATTGTATACATGTAGTCATATACTTTTTCAAGAGGCAACACTTACAACGAATGATATTGTTTCATATTTTGTGTATATATATACATATATATGTGTATATACACACTCTTGTATATAGTTATATATACGTACACTAACTAGACCAACACTTAGAAAATATTTCAAACTTAAGCATCGCCACACAAGCAACGATGACATGACCACTTATGAACTTGCAAAACTATTTCAAACTCACACATTGAGCCCTAAGCATAAACTTGTGGACTAAGACCTGCCGTACTTATTTAGGTCGTGTATCGGTGCTGCTTGTTACCATTACTTTACTTAATTGCTATTTCAGACGAATACTTACTGAGGTGAGTTTATAGCCCCTCTTTCACTTGTTTTAGATTTACTTTACAAAACTCGGAGGAGAATACATGCTCGTTACAACTTGTTTACATATTCATTTACAATCTCTTTTACATACTTGATTTTGTAACTTGGTTACATACTCATATACAAAACTGTTTACATACTCTTTACCAACCTGTTTACATACTTGTTTTCACAACGTACTTACAAACTCATTTACATGATTGATTACAAACTCGTTTACACACTTATTTACAGAATAAGCCACTGCTCGGGTGTGTTAGATAGGGCACCTAGTATGAGTACATATCCTACAACTGCTCGGGTGTGCCAGATAGGGCACCTAGTATGAGTACATATCCTACAACTGCTCGGGTGTGCTAGATAGGGCACCCGGTATGAGCACATATCCCTTATTTCTGTTATGAACTTAGAGTAATCGTAATCACATCTCATGTTGCAGACTAGGCAATACATACTTGAAACATTTTGGGATATTATAACGTGCATACTTTACAAATCTTTAACTCTAACATTTTAACAAACGATTTTTGTTTGGTTTGTGTTTACATGCATTTTAAAAACCAATATGTTTGAGTTTATGCGTTGCAAGTCTTGTATGGGCGAGACTTGTAACACATGAAATTTATATATATAGTTTTTGGGAATTTACATTTACATTTACATTTACAAAAACCTATGAACTTACCAACTTTATGTTGACACTTTTAAGCATGTTTTTCTCATGTGAATTAGATGTTTGGCTTACTTGATGTGCATTGGAGTCTAATCAATACAAGATTTTTTTTCAAACGACACATTTAGAGGTCGTTCTCTCATAGCTTGTGCAAAGGTACTCACGAAGTAACGCTCCTGGACATTATTCCGCTGCGACCCTAATTTGGGGGTGTTACAATGATGCTCATAATGAGGTTGTTTGTCTTGTGCTTGGAAGTATGACTCTCAAACTACATAGACAGTTAGAAAACTCCTCACCTTATGAAATGCTTTAGGAGCTTAAATCAATGTTTAAGAAACAAGCTGGAGTGGAGCGGTTTGGCCTAATCCAAACTTTCCATGCTTGCAAACAAGAGGAAGAAAAACCATTTGGCCCATATGTCATTAAGATTAAGAATTATGTGGCGCAACTAGAACGTCTTGGTTATGTGTTCCCACAAGATCTTAGTGTTGGTTTAATCTTGAATGGCCTCACTAGTGATTTTGCTAGATTTGTAAGGAACTACAATATGCATAACATGGGGAAGACAATTGGCGAACTACATGCTCTGCTTATTGAGTATGAGATAGGTTTACCTAAAAAGGCTGCTACACCACAAGTAATGGAGATTCAAGGTGGTAGAATCCAGAAAGCCAATAAGAAATCGCTTAATACTAAAGGCAATGGTAAAGGGAAAGGCATAGGAAAGGATAAAAGTTATATCCTTAAGCCTAAAAACCCTAAACCTTCTGCTAAAGAGCACCCGGCAAAGGATGACACTTGCCACCACTGCAAAGAGGTGGGTCATTGGAAGAGGAGTTGTCCTTCTTACCTTACTGAGTTGATTAAGAAGAAGAAGAAGCGAGTTGGCACTGTTAGTTCTTCAGATATATTCACAATAGAATTATTTTCTTTTCCTAATAAATCCTGGGTGTACGACACTGGTCGTGGTACTCAAATCTATAACACAAAACAAGGTCTTATAGGAGAAAGAAAACTAAAACAAGGAGCTCTCTATTTGTTCATGGGCAATGGCGTTCATGCACATGTAGAAGCTATTGGAAGTTATGACTCAGGGTGTGTTTGTTTCATTAAGATGTTTTGGGTCTGAATCTGACTACCACATCTTATTGGTAAGAGGCGGTCATAAAGTCTGAATCTGAATGAAATAATGTTATTTGTTTTTTATAATACATATATGCAATATGTATATATTTATATTAAACTATTGCAATATGATTAGTGGCGAAGCTAAAAGAAGATCTTAGCGTATTCAAAAATTTATTTTTCTAGAAATAAAAAAGACGCGACACGAGAATGCTTCAACAAGTTAACGCAAACTAATATTTTTTTCCTAATATCGCTATGGATACAAAACAATTTTCATTATTGATAAAAACTAACCATTTATTTTGAAACAATTCAAAATAAAGTTTTAATCATATATTTTAAACCATGCAATTAAAAAACTAAAAACTAGTAGGTATTTTTAACAAGAAAAGAATACTTTGATAATTCAATCTTATGTGCCACAATATAAAAAATCTCATATTGCATATATGATTGTATTAAATTGCAAGGTGTTAAGATTTTATTAAAAGAAACATATATTTTTCATATTTTAAAATAGTAAAAAATACATTTACCCTGACTTAAATACAAATCTGACTATAACTTTATTATGCAAAAATTTTGCTTGTTCCTTCTCTCCCATGTGACACTAGAGTAGGTACATTAAATATTCTAGTTTTATACCTTTTTTTACTTTTCTATCTTCTTCTTTCTCAAATATTCATATTCTCTTTCAAAAACTCACAAATCTTGTTTTCGATTTCTTTACATCATAACAAAATTTCTATTCAAAGTTTGGAGGTGGGTGAAACTTTGTAAGGTTCAGAGGAAGTTAGACGAAACATCTGGCTCTTACCCGATAAGACGATTGACATCTGGCCGCCTCTTACTTACAAGAAAATAACAAACAAGCAAAACGTCTGACCGCTTCTGGCGTGTTAGACGTCAGACGTGATTCAGACATTTTTGGCAAAAACAAATACACCCTTAGTTTTACCTAGTGACCTAGTGATTTGTTTAGACAATTGCCATTATGAACCTTCTATAACTAGAGGTGTTGTTTCAGTTTCACATTTGCTTGACAATGGTTTTATCCAATGTTTTACGGATTATGAAATTTTAGTTTCTAAGAACAATGTTCTTTATTCTAATGCTATTTCGGGTAATGGTATTTATGAAATTAATATGCTTAATCTTGTGCCAAATGTTAATTCTATTTATAATGATAGCTACTTCATTATCTTACGGATGATTATAGTAGTTATTATTATATGTATTTACTTAAACATAAACATGAAATTTTTGAAATGTTCAAGGTGTTTAAGAATGAAGTATAAAATCAACTCGGGGAGACTATAAAGGCACTTCGATCAGATCGAGGAGGCGAATATATTAGTCAAGAGTTTAAAGATTATCCGAAAGGTTATGGAATTGTCCAGCGTCTTACACCTCCATATACACCACAACACAATGAGGTGTCTGAAAGGAGGAATCATACTTTGTTAGACATGGTTCGATCAATGATGAATCTTACAACTCTGTCGTTATCCTTTTGGGATTATGCTTTAGAGACTGCTACACGCATTCTCAATATGGTTCCAACCAAGAAGGTTGATAAGACACCATATGAATTACGATATGGAAAAGTTCCTAATTTGTCTTACTTAAAAGTCTGGGGATGTGAGGCGCTTGTGAAGCGAGATACGCCTGACAAGCTCCAACAAAGAGCTGTTAAGTGTATCTTTATAGGATACCCAAAGGAAATAATGGGTTACTATTTCTACTTCCCACCTGAAACAAAATAGTTGTTGCAATGTATGCTGAGTTCTTGGAGAAAAATCTAATATCTCAAGAAATCAGTAAGAGGGCCGAAGAACTTGAAGAAATTCAAAATGAAGATACATCGCCTTCTGAAAACACTAGCAAAATTCCTATAGAGGTTGAAGGTTTCAAACCACCTCAAGAGGAAGTGATTCCCATTCGTAGGTCCGCAAGGACACATCGAGCTCCCGATCGCTTATGTATAAATTTAGAAGTTAAGGAGCATAGCTTAGGGGATCTTAATGAACCCGCTAACTATAAAGCTGCAATATTAGATCCGGAATCTGATAAGTGGCTCGATGCTATGAATGCGGAAAATCCATAAAAGATAATCAAGTCCGACACTTGGTTAATCTTCCTCCTAATTGTAAGACTGTTGGGAGCAAATGACTTTTTAAGAAAAAAACTAACATGGATGACATAGTACACACATATATAGCTCGTCTTGTAGCAAAGGGATTTACTCAAACCTACGGGGTTGATTATGAAGAAACGTTCTCACCCGTTGCTGACATTAGAGCTATTAGGATTCTTATAGCCATAACGGCGTTCTATGACTATGAGATATGGCAAATGGATGTCAAAACTGCCTTCTTAAATGGTTATCTTAATGAAGATATTTATATGGTGCAACCTGAAGGCTTTATTGATCCTAAACATCTCAGGAAAGTATGCAAGCTTCAAAGATCCATTTATGGTCTTAAGCAAGCATTAAGAAGCTGGAATAAAAGATTTGATGAGGAAATCAAAAGGTTTGGATTTGCTCAAAATCTTGATGAGCCATGTGTATATCAAAAGGCCAGTGGGAGTAATGTTACATTCCTCATCTTATATGTCCGATGACATAATAATCTGAGGGAAATCATATTCCAAGTTTACAAGTGTTAAAGTCATATCTTGGAAAGTGTTTTGCCATTAAAGATTTAGGGGAACCAGCATTTATTCATGGAATTCAGATCTACATGAGATGAATCGATAGCGAGATAATTAGACCTTAGCAAGTTCTTACATGGATACAATCTTGTGAAAAAGTTTAAGATGGATAATTCCAAGCCGTTGGTTATATCCCATGGCAAAAAAAGACTTGACTTAAATAAAACACAAGGTGCTTCAACACCTGGGGAGGTGAAACACATAAAAAATGTACCTTATGTGTCACACCCTGCCAAGGCGAAAACACAACGCGTAACACGATAGGCATCATCACGACACATTGATGTCAACAATAAAGAATAACTAGAATGCATTTAAATTAAAACCAAAGTGTTATGACGACACCTAACACAAGAGGGGTCTTCTATTGAGGTTAATCGCAACATTACAATACATAGATATAAATAAATCCCAACAATAACAGCATCAATATTCAAAATATGAAAGTATGAAATAAAACTCTAGCATGAAAGACTCCACATGCAAGATCCTAAGGTCTCGCTAGCCACGTATCTTGACTTCCTTAACTTCGCTAAGATCACCTAAAAATGATACTTTAAAACGTCAACATAAAGTTGGTGAGATTCATAGGTTTAACACGAATACTTACTCTTGTTGCAAATCATAAACATTAGGACATACAAGAATATTATACACAAATGCAAGTAATTAAATCATCACGCAACATGGGATAGGTGTACCCCTCTGATCCAATAAGTCACACAACATGGGATAGGCGTACCCCTCTGATCTAATATGTCACACAACATGGGATAGGCGTACCCCTCTGATCCAATAAGTTACACAACATGCGATAGGCGTACACCTCTAATCTAATATGTCACACAACATGGGATAGGCGTACCCCTCCGGTCTAATATGTCACACATCATGGGATAGGTGTACCCCTCCGATCCAATAAGTCACACACCATGGGATATGCGTACCTATCCGATCCAAATCACAACACATAAGCCATATAATATCAAGTAATGTCCAAAACCAAGTAAAACAATTATTCGCAGCAATTAAAACATTTCAAAATCATTTAGTATTATTTTAACCCCACGAAAACATAAAAAAGGGGGCTATGAATACTCACCTCAAACTTTACAAACGCGCACACAACTCGGCAAAGAATCTACACAACAAAGTTAACGGGTTACTCATGATCAAGGATTTACGGCCCTAATTCGACACACAGAGAAACAAAGAAGAAAAAAATATTGATTAAATTTTTATAAAACCCCAACTAGTTTCCTAGTCCAACTTGGGCTCTTATTTTTTTCCCGATCCTTTAAGCCCAAAATTATTATTTTTTATTTTTTTAAATTTCGTTCCCCCCTTATATATATATATATATATATATATATATATATATATATATAATATATTATAATTTTTTATAAAATATATATATATATATATATATCCCTATTTAATTTTTTTTTACAAAATTATTTATTTACTTATTTATTTTAAACCTTAAATAAATACACAACTTAAAACAAAAACACTTATACTAACTATTAATATTTTTATCAACTAAATTTTATTTATTACTTCATAAATAAATTATGAAACCTCAATTTACTAACTAATCTTAATCCTAAAATTAACGATTCATTCTTCATAACATATATATTAACACATATACCATATCACATAAATCATCAACTCGACTTACGCACATAAATCAAACACATAAAGCTAGGCAAATTAACACTGACGGTTAAACTAACCTCGTTAAATCATGGTTGTTACAGTCTCCCCTCCTTAAGGAAATTTCGTCCCAAAATTTAATCGTTTCTATAGTTAAGAATTTTGCTTACCCACACGAGAGTACAAATTGCAGCATAACAGCTATAAACGAAGAGAACATCCAACTACATGAGTCTCGCACGTCCTCGAGGAAACTCATCAAAAACCTTAAGTTGTGTAACAACTTGATTCATAACTCAACCCCGCAACTCATCAAACAAGAACT
>BQNB010135756.1:0-18111 GCA_026074375.1 Tanacetum coccineum | reverse complement strand
ATTTTCGGCCGTAGAAAGCTTTAAACGGTGCGGCTTTGATATGTTAGCCTCAATTTATTGAGTCGAACAAGGAAGTTCGGTTACTCTACGATGGAGCTTCGGTCTTTAATTAGTTAATGTTGTAATAGTATAATGTCGGGAATCGGGCTCGATAGTTAATCTAATATTGTATATGTTTAGGGTTTAATCCCAAGCAAAACCCGAGCCCGGGCCCTAGTTAAATACCCCGCGCGTTATTTAACGCGAAGGGTATATAAACTCTTTTCTATTTAGAAAAGAGTTAGTTGTGAAGTTGTTCATTTTTTAAAATAATATCTTTTCTCTTTTCTCTCTCAACTCTCTCTCTTTTCTCTCTTTAAACAACTCACCTCCTCATCTCGTTTCTAGTTTGATTTCATGATTGATTATATGTTATGAAGTGAATACGGGATCCTACAGGGTACTTGACGGCACCAAAATTATGGTGTTATGGAGGAAAGGGTGTTTTTGGTGTTATGCGATATTTTGATGTTATGAGAAAAAAATATCGATGTGACAACACTTTTCTCATAACACCAACATGATGACACTATGACTGCCTAGTGCTCTTAGAACTAGGGGTGTTAACGAGTCGAGCTTTTAACGAGATACTCGAGCTCGAGCTCGTTTAACTCGATCTCGAGCTCGTTTAACTCGATCTCGAGCTCGTTTAACTCGATCTCGAGCTTAATACTCTCGAGCTCGAGCCGATCTTGAACAAATATTATTGTTCGATTAGTTTGACGAGCCGAGCTTTGAAACCTAATATTTGGCTCGGCTCGTTCGTAAGCTCGTTTATATATCTCGATTTGAACGATCCGAACAAGCTAGTGGAACTTAACAAGCTAAACGAGCTATTCAAGCGAGCTTAACGAGCCAAACACCAATTTTATATAAGTATTTTTATTTTATATTTTATACTTCGTAATATATAAAACAAATATTCCCAATACATTTTAAACTCAAATTATAAGATGCATTAAGGGTATGTTTGGCGAAATGGGCTGGGACTGGAGCTAGGGCTGGGGCTGGGGCTGGGGCTGAGGCTGGAGCTGGGGCTGGGGCTGAGGCTGGGACTTATATTATAAGCCGAAATTATTTTTTATTTTTTATAAACTTGTTTCGCAAATGGGCTGGGGCTGGAGCTTATTATTGCAAAATTACTAAAAATGCCATAGTTAAATGAGTTTTATTGTATATGTTAGATATTTTTGTGGGTAAATATGTAATTTATGGTTCATAAGTTTAACCCCTTTTATGGGGCTAGGGCTTATAGAGGCTTATGGCTTCATAAGCCCGCGTAACAAATGGGGCTTATTTTATAAGTCGGCTTATTTTAAAAGCTCAAGCCCCAATAAGCCCCTATAAGCCGTTTCCTAAACACACCCTAAATATTAGCTTTGTTGAAATTGAACCTACTCCTGGGCGTTGTTTTTATAATTTTTTTGGTTTTCTTCCTCTTGTTTATTTCCATCGATGTGGGATACTTATCTTTTGCTTTTATACAATGGTAACATTGTTACGTTTTCATTTTTAGATCTCATAACTGATCACAAGCATATAGGTTCATAATAGTTCTTTGGTCATGAATGAATAAGTTAAACTTTTGTTACCCTGCCATCTCAAAATTTGAAAGTAACCACAAGCCTATAAAACATTAGAACCAATAGAATAGTGTATGTACTAACTCAATATAACTCATTATACTTTTTTAATTCTTAAATCACTCATTTAAAAAAACACTTAGAAATCAATTATAATTATTTGAGATTGAAAATCAGTTTCCGTCACTAAAATACCCAATGTTGTACGGCATGAGAAATAGACGGTTGCGACCCACGATCACTTTGAAATAGATGTAAGAACGAAAATGATTCTATGAAGAAAGGGACACGTCCTAAGGAGTTATCATCGATCAGGAAGTGTTTGTCAGTTGGTGGTTCGAGAAGAAATGAAGTTTAATCTTTTCATATTTGATTGGGGACTTTTTTGCGTGTATAAGGCTGGGCGGAGTAATACCCAAACTCACCATTCAAGTGGAGAGTGACTCCCAAAACCTTATTCCGGTGCCCCTAAGTCACGCGCGAGTGGCTCCATGAACGGCGAACCACTCACCACAAGTGAGTGTTTAATTTCGGGCCCCACATGTTTTCACCCGTTAGTTTATAACAAAAAAACTTTAAAATTTTTATTTTATTTTTTACCTATAAGTTTTTTTTTGAACGACGACTTTATTAGAACCACTAGCAAGGAGCTAGAAAATTACAAAGGAATCAAAAAAGGGTGTTATTTTCAAAAAACATGTCTCAACAAAACACTCCCCGACCCAACAAACGTCAACCAAGAAACCCCAACCGGAACAATCCGCCGACACCTGAAGGCACGTTTGCGCTCCGAAACCCATCACCGAACACAAACTTGTTACGCCCACAATCATACTATCATCAACCTTACCCAAACCAACCATACTGAATCCCGACACCGGCACCGCAACAACACGGGTTTTGCGGTTACGGGTCACAACCAAACGCTTGTCAGGATTACTCGTCCAACCTTCATCGTTTTCCATTTTAGCCACCAAGACACGCGTCTAAACTCAAATGGGTGGTTCGTCATCACAACCACATACGGATCAAGTCCATTCTCCGATTAATGCATTTTCGCTCGAAGATTTGTACAGGCCTGATTTTTCGGACCCTTTGCAAGATAACACCGAATATTGGCAACCACCCAATTCTTACGAAGCTTCGGCTGAACAAGTCCCGACATCACCAACGAAGAAGAAGAAGGCGACCCGTAACAGCCAAAAAAGGATGGTTCAAAGTGATGATGCACCCCGACAAACTCCGTAGACAATGGAGGAAGAAATTGCTTGGTTGTAAAGGTTGCTTTATGTTTCTGAAAACAACAAGCAGGGTAACTCGAAGAAATCCAGTGGCTTTTGGTGTGAGGTTTTGTCATACATAGAGAGCAAAACAGGGAAGTACGGAAAACGAACGTACGATATGGTGATAGAAAAATGGAAGACGGTGCGCCCGGCCGTGATTCGGTTTGTTGGGTTTATACAATAAAACATCCATTGTATGGGTCCGGAGAGTGGAGCCGGAGACGAAGATTACGTTCAGAGGGCAATGATTCACTATCAAATTGATACCGGCATTCCCTTTAAACTTCGCCATTGTTGGGAGGTTTTAAAAGATCATCCAAAATGGCAAGAAATAGCAATTCCAACCTTCAACACAGGGTTTGAGGGAAGTAGCAAGAGGCACAAGTCAACTGGTTTTAGTTCGTTCAACACAGAGTCCGAGGAAGCTAGTATTAATCTGAATTCTAACTGTTGGCTAACAACGATAGAAAATAACGTGCAAGAAATTCGACACCAAGGCAGGTACATAAGCAAAGCTGCTGGATAAAAAGAATGGGTCAAAAATCATCGGCATCGTTAAGCGTAAATGAGGATGCATTGGCTAAGTTGATGGTAACCGAGATGGGTGCTCAGGAGAAAGAAGAGCGCTTAGGCGTTTATATAGATCAAAAGAAGGTAGGTGGAATGTCCGTGAAGCTAGAGCTTGAACAACAATACATGAGGTTTTATCTACAGAGCATACGATCACTTGGCCGGGGACCAGCGAAGGCAAAGTGATTGAAAAAGGGCAAAGATTCAAAGGCGAAGAGTAATATTTGCAGTATTGTTTACGTTTAAGTTTTTTTATTTATCTAAGTATCGTATCGTTTTTATTTATTTATGTATCGTTCAAGTTTTTAATCTACGAATAATAGTTTTTATTTAGTTTACGTTTTTTGTATTAATTCGTACTTTTTACTGTTAAACGTTTTAATTTATGAACGAAAGTAAATTAAATAAAAAAATGATGTGTAAGGTGAGTTTGGTATGAAAGGTGAGTGTTAAAACGGTTGAAATGTGAGTGGTAAAGTTGGAGAGAGAAAGCTGACGTGACGCTGAGATGTAAGGTGAGTTGCCTCTCCTTACTCCACCCAGCCTAATATATAAAAGATAGATGATTGTCAGTTATTGCTTAGTTTTAATATATAAAAGATAGATTAATTAGGACTCATTATATATCGTCAGAAGTGGTGGTGGTTTTGGCAGGCCGAGGGTGGTTGTAAATGGTAATGGCTGGTGAAGAAGACGATGGGTGTTATTGACTATCAATGTGAGAAATAGGAGCTACCTAAGCATAATGAGTCGAAAGATTGATGTATAATGAGTGGTTTAAGAATTCAAAAAGCATAATGAGTTGTATGGGTAAATACATAAAGTATTTTTAGCTTTTACCCTAACCAATACCTTTAGGTGTTAGTCATGTTTATGAATATTACGTTTATTTGATTTTGTTTACTTCGGTTTAATGAATTTGCGTTGGATAGTTCATATGTTTATCGTTCAAATAAATGTCCCTTTACTTGTTTAATGTATGATGTCTATTGCTAGACTATGAATTGCTAGATTGATAACATGTGATTTATGATCCTTATCATAATGGTTAGGGGTCGGTAACGACGATGACTCTTATTGGCTTTGCCATTAGAGGCCGACCAAGGCCTAGGTTAGACGGATTATGACTAAAACACTTACCATTACTTAGCTATAACTGACCGAGTACGCTGTCCGTTAGTATTAGTCTGTTGCTTAAGTCAGATATTATAAAATTAAGATTGGATACTAAACACATTAACATGTAGATTTGATTTTTTAAAAATGTGAATCTGTTGTGCGTGAAATAGCATAAGGAGACTCATCTCACACTTGATGAGGAAAATAATGCGGAGATTTGAAATATAACAACATCCCGATATGTAAAATAAGGTTCACAATCTTGTCATCCATCTGTATGTGTTGTTTTATCGAGGTAAATAATTAGACGATTAGTTAGAACTAATCGAACTATTATTTAAGTTAAACATGTGTAGTCTGCATTGACCAACTTATATGATTACTTTTAAGATCGTGCTGATGAACTAACTTAGTTAAAAGAGATTTTATAACAACAAATCTATGAGTTTTGTTTAAGTTATATATATATATGATAAAGATCAAATAAAAAGATAAATATTCGTGAAAAAGATAAAATATAATTTTTTTTTAAAAAGTTCTCAAAAAATTCTGAAAAAATTCCACAAGATCGTGTATGTTGATGCATGAAAAAGTTGTGAAGGAAGTTTTTTTTAAAGTGAATATTTTTGCCGAAAAAAAATTATGAAAAAAAACTAAATCGCTTTTTTGTGCATCAAAAATTCGTTTTTGTACCCAACTTCTTTTGACTTTTTGCATCAAAATTTTATTGCGCATCAAACTATAACAAGTCATCTACACATCAAATTAACTTTTGAAACTCGAAATTGTGCATCTAAATGAATAGAAATGCATCTAATGCAAATCGTTGCATCTCAAATGTGTGGTTTTAGTCACTTCTCACCACTTCTTATTTTAATTTACTTCTCACTGGATCCCTACTCTCTCTCTCTCTCTATATATATATATATATATATAGAGTAAGGATCCAATGAGAAGTAAATTAAAATAAGAAGTGGTGAGAAGTGACTTAAACCACACATTTGAGATGCAACGACTTGCATTAGATGCATTTTTATTCATATAGATGCACCATTTAGAGTTTCAAAAGTTAATTTGATGTGTAGATGGTGCAAATTGAATTTCATTATTTCGAGGCATGCAGAGGAACAAAAAAGAAAAGAAATCATGAAATGCATCTATGCATCTAAATAAAAGCTAGAAAACACATTATGATGCATTATAATGCATCTAAGATTATAGAGATGCATCTAATTTAAGTCGATGCATCTCGAATATGCGGTTATAGTTACTTCTTATCCTTCTTATTTTAAGAAAACTTCTTATTTGATCCTAACTCTCTCTCTATATATATATATATAATAATATATATATATAAATAAATATAAAAATATATAATATCTATATATATATATAATATATATATATATATATATATATATATAATATATATATAGTTATAATATAGATAACACGAGGTGCGTTATTTTGTATACTAGTTTCCTCCTATATACTAAGAGACAAATATAGACTATCCATTTCATTAGATTAAAAAGACAAGATTTAAAATTAAAAAAAAACATGGAGGACCAAAAGTGTAAATTTACTAATACTCATACTACCACTCCCTCATTATTTGTAGAGTTGGCAAATCTTGCCCAAATTGCAATTAATTAACCTTTTTGACATTTTGTATGTTTTTTTATGTTTTTTTACGTTTTGACGATTTTTTTACGTTTTTTAACGTTTTTTACGTTTTTTTACGTTCTTATATGTTTTTGTACGTTTTCATATTTTTTTACGTTTTTGTATGTTTTCATACGTTTTCGTTCGTTTTTGGACATTTTCTTACGCTTTCGTCCGCATTTGCGTGTTTTCGTCGGCTTTCGCTCGTTTTCGTCAGCTTTCGCACGTTTTCGTCCGTTTTCACGCGTTTTTGTCTGTTTTTAGAACGTTCTCTTCCAACTTTACTTATTTTCTCAAGCAACGATTTTCTTACGTTTCTTTCTGTTTTCAACTACGTTTTCGGCCGTTTTTTGACATTTTCTTCATTAACGTTTCGCACTGGAAATAATGATAAATAACTTTGTCGTCCGCATTCGCGCGTTTTCATTCGCTTTCGCGCGTTTTCGTCATTTTTCACTCGTTTTCGCGCGTTTTCGTTCATGTTCAGATGTATTTGGCCGTTTTGAGACTTTTTGGCAGTTATCAATCGGTTGCTTCTGTTTTCATACGTTATCTATCAATGATATTATACCAAAGACCCTAAACCATAACCCTAAAACATAATACCAAAAATCTCTAAACCACTAACACTATATATAATAAACAAGTGATGTATACATAAATTTTAAAATCTATACCAAAAACCGTAAACCCCTAACCAGTAAACCATATACAAAAAACCCTAAACCCTTAACTACTATGTATAATATCACAAGTGATGTATACATAAACTTTAAAACCTATACCAAAACTCTAACCCCTAACCACTAAACCCTATACCAAAAACCTTAAACAACTAACCAATAAACGCTATACCAAAACCCTAAACCACTAACTGCTAAACCCGATGCCAAAAACCATAAACCTCCCTCCCTAACCACTAACCACTAAACCCTATATCAAAAACCCTAAACCCCTGACCACTAAAACCTATACCAAAAACCTTAAACCCCTAACCACTAAACCCTATACCAAAACTTTCAACCCCTAACCATTAGGTATAATATCACAAGTGATATATATACATAAACTTCAAAATATATACCAAAAACTCTAAACCCCTAACCACTCAACTCTATACCAAAAACACCAAACCCCTAACTGCTAGATATAATATCACAAGTGATATATACATAAATTCTAAAATCTATACCAAAAAACCCTAACCACTAAACCCTATACCAAAAACCATAAACCCCTAACCACTAGGTATAATATAACAAGTGATATATGCATAAACTTTAAAATATATATCAAAAACCTTAAACCCTTAACCATTAAACCATATACCTAAAACCCTAAACCTTAAACCCCTAACCACTAGGTATAATATCATAAGTGATGTATACATAAAATTTAAAACCTATACCAAAAACCCTAAACTCCTAACCATTAAACCCTAAATCCCTAACCACTAGGTATAATATCACAACTGATATATACATTAGATTTAAAATCTATACCAAAAATCCTAAACCCCTAACCATTAAACCCTAAATCCCTAACCACTAGGTATAATATCACAACTGATATATACATTAAATTTAAAATATATACCAAAAATCCTAAACCGCTAACCATTAAACCCTATACCAAAACCCTAAATACCTAACCACTAGGTATAATATCACAAGTGATATATACATAAACTTTAAAATCTATACCAAAAAACACGCTTACTTCACATAGCATTGTTCTAAGTTAGAATAATGCTATGTGAAGTAAGCGTGTTTTTTACAAATGCATTGAATAGTAGTAATATGACACAATTTAAGTAATAAAATGGCTACAGACAGATGAGAGTGATAGAAGTGAAATCAAATAGCTTGATTATGATCAGTGTTTTTCGTTATTTTTACGATTATGTAACAAACAAATATTCTCTCAGAGGCTAAGGTGTCATAACACTATAACACCGTCACATCAGCTTTAACATTTCAACACAAACAAAAAAAAACCATGCAATCATAACTTCATTTTAACACCACTTTTGAGACCCACTTTTTTTTACATTTATTTAAACAAACTAAAACATATCATTTATTTCATAAAATTAAAATTACATAACTAATTAAAAAAACATACGAAATTTAAAAAAACATACGAAATAAAAAAACATACACCCTAACGACTAATCCCGGTTCAACTTATATTTGTCTTTGATTAATTTTTTTGGGTGGTTGATCCAATACACGTCGTCCTCCGACAAATCTTTCGTGCTCGTTGCGAGAAATTTCATCCCCTCCAAACGCATAAGCGTACGATCTTTCTCTTTAGAGACCTCGTACGCCTTTTCGGCGGCTTCCCGTTTGAGAAGAAATCTGGCCGACATATGCTCCCCGAATAGGTTTGACGAGTTATTCCCCCGGTACTCGTCGTGGTATCGGATTTGCTTTTTTGGAGGGACAGGTAGATTTGCCGAGGCCTGCGGGACATGGTCTTGCATCTTCACCGAATAAGTCCACATGGCTTACCTCGAAGACGTCACCTTCAGTTAAATCAACCGGCTCGGTCTCGTCTCATTTTGCGTGGGATCGCAAGATTTCCTATGCGTCTTCTTAGACAAATGGGGTTCCTTTATTCTCGTCCTGATAAGTCGCTCTAGCCCGTTTCATAACATCCAAATCGTTTTCCTCACTTTTTCCCAAACGCGCGGTTCGTTTGAAAATGGCCGTTGAACTTTTGGCAATTGTGGTTCAACGTATGTCATTTTCTTCTCAACATGGCATCGTTATGTTTTTAGTAATTTTGGCGATTAAACTCGCTCAAAACCCTATACCAAAAGGTGTCTTTGGTTTGACCCGCGCCAACATTTTGATTCTCGAAAATAGTAACGAAACACGAAGCAAGTAACGTTTCCTCTACCGGTTGTTGGCGTAAAGAAACACTCAACACGTCGGGATTTTTTTTGAAAACGGGTTCTTTGGATTTTTTGGAGGTCCGTTTAACGCGTCTTTTGCTCGAAGGTGTTGGCTCGGTAGTTTCTTATGAGGATTGGGTTTGTGGTTGTTCTTGTTGCGGGTATGGTGGTGGGTTTTGTTGTAAATTTTGGAATTCCATGTTTAACAATTGTTGTTGTTGAAATTGTAGAAGTTGCTCGGGAGTCGGAGGGAACCCGAATTGGTTAGGAAAACCGTATCGGGGTTGGTTACCGGATGGTGTCGAAGGGTTTGATGCAGAAGACGTGTTGGGGTTCAACATACCGAGAAGGTTCATGAAGCTTGTGTTGTCGTTTGGAAAGTCCGACATTTATTTTGGATGGTGGAAGTATATAAAAAGTGTGTTTGAAATTTGAATGTGTGTACAAAATTTATGGGTAAATGGGTATTTATATTGTGTGTTTAGTGTTTATAATTTTTTTTTAAAAAGTAGCTGGTAACTAGCCGTTACTTTAAAAAAATTTGAAAAAATAATTTTTTTTTATTTGGTGTTAATTTGTACGTAGGGGTGAGCAAAATGGACCGTCGACCGGACTGGACCGGAAAACCGGACCGACCGGACCGAACGTATTTCGGTCCGGTCCTCGGTCCATGCTTTTCATTACATTCGGTTCGGTCGGTCCGGTCCGGGCTTACAAAAACCCCGACGATTATGCTTTGTAGGACCGGAATGAACCATTTCGGTCCGGTCCTCGGTCCGGCGTTTTGGACCAATTCGGTCATCGGTCCGGTCTTGGCCGGTCCGGTCCGGTCCTTGGACCGTGCTCACCCCTATTTGTACGTTGATGGGTTAATTTCGGCTTCAACGTTGTTGAGAAAATAAGGGGTCCGGTATAATAACGTCGGCGACGCCGACGCCATGTCATCATAATGCCAAGCCGGGCGTTATGATACCGTTCACTCTTGTGATAATAATAATACATGCATATCAAACTATGCATTTGAGTTTAAACCCGTGAATTATTCTGCCAATGTGTCGAAAACAATTATTAAAGAAAAAGAAACAAACAAACAAACTATGCATTTGCCACCACAATCTCCAACAACTTTCCAGCACATACGCGGACCATGTCCACATGTTTATTACTTTAAAGTTAGCCAATTCCAACACAACTTTTCATGCACATGGTACCATTTAATTAAATGTTTCATATTAAACACCTAACAACTTTCCAGAACTATATACTCAAACCATCAACCAAACTAATCCATCCATTCCAAAACACAAAACCAAAATAATCTTTACTAACTAAAAATGGCTAATGAAGTGAAGTTGTACGCTGTTGGAGGAAGTCCATTTGTTTGCAGAGTGAAAATTGCTTTGAGTATCAAGGGTATAAAGTATGAAAACATTGAAGAAAATTTGCAAAACAAGAGTGCTGATCTTTTGAAGTATAATCCTGTTCATAAGAAGGTGCCAGTGTTGGTCCATAATGGAAATCCGATTAATGAGTCACTTGTGATTATCGAGTACCTTGATGATGTTTGGGAAAGTGTTCCACTTTTGCCTCAAGATCCTTATGATAAAGCTGTTGCTCGTTTTTGGGCCAAATTCATTGACGATAAGGTATGCTTTTGCTATTCAAATTATTGTCCATCAGTAATATAAGAGATGCAAAACAATAGAATATTGATATAGGATTATAGATCTTAGGTGAAGGATGGAAGTATGATTTTGATATATATATATAGGAAAATAGAAAATGGAAAACAGGAAAGAAAAAGTATATAACTATATATGTTATTGTTACTAATAAAAGTAGTTGAATCACTCTAGTAAGTACGCCCAATTAAAAATTTCGTTAATGATATAACAAGAACTGACTTTGCATTATACGCTTTGTTCAGTGCATTCCAGCATTGTTCAAGGTTTTTGGTAGCCATGGAGATGAGCAAGCTATCGCAGAAGCTTGTGAGCAACTGCAGATACTAGAAAATGAACTCAAAGTCAAGGGTACAAAGTTCTTTGGTGGTGAAAACATTAACATCGTTGACATTGCTGCTGACTTCATTGCTTATTGGCTTGGAATTATCGAAGAAGCTACAGAAATAAAGTTTGTCACGAAAGAAAAGTTTCCAAAAATACACGAATGGGCTGATAACTTCATCAACTCTCAAGCTGTCAAGGAAATCTTGCCTCCAAGAGAGCACCTACTCGCATTTTTTAGGAAGCGGTTTGGTAAGGCGTAATTATATTATATGTGATGATTATATGTATGAGTACTTATGAGGTTGATGTTTCTATGTATAGCATCCATCGATGCAAAAATAAAGTCGCTCGTTATGCTTTATTGAGTTAATGTAGCAATAAAAGCACTAGTGTGATTTTATCTTGTAATAATTAATATTATGTAATCGATCTAGCTTGTTTGGTTTCGAGTAATTTGTATGCTGCGATATGGAGGATTCTCTTGGTTATTATATAAAGAGTAAATTGCATAAATCGTCCCTAAAGTTATGACAAATTGTATGTTTCATCTCAAACGTTATGTAAGTGCAAGGATCGTCCATGTAGGGAAACCTTTGGTGCAAGTATCGTCCTTGCCAGGACGATACTTGCACCAAAGGTTTCCCTAAATGTTTCCCCACAAGGACGATACTTGCACCAAAGGTTTTCCTACAGGGACGATCCTTGCACTTTCGTAACGTTTGAGACGAAACATGCAATTTGACCAAACTTTAAGGACAATTTATGCAATTTACTCTTATATAAATCCATATTCCTCAGATATTGTCAATGCACTCTCCTGATAGACGAAATTATGGGGATTCTTTATGAATCTCTCCCTTTGCTTGTATATATTGCGTATGTGTGCCGTACCACATCTACCAGGAGGCATGTGACCAAGTAACAATATGTTTCATATATTCTGCGCGAGCACACACACACAAAATGACTTAATGTGCACAAGTACTCGCCACAAAACTGTGAAATACTATAGCAATTGCATGTTCTTTTCAAAACATGTTGGGGGAAAAATTAAGACAACCTAAACTGGCCTAAAAACTGCGTATTGCACAGAGATGTGTAGTTTTTGTGGTGCAAATAAATTGAGATAACACAAGAATCTATGTTAAGGCAATCTTTCTATCTATGTCCGCAATCATAGTCTTTCAAGATATAACTCATATACACACAATGTGAAAATTGCTCTCACATCTAATATGATTTGCAAATCACAATCCGAACCATTCAGTGCTGTCAAATGGTCCCTTGACTACATCAGCGGGTTTCATGCTATCAACCCTTCTTCTTCCTATATATGCGACAATGTTTCCAACAAGGATTATGATAAAAGCTACCTAATAATATATTGGTAAAGTGCAAATTATGTCCTTAAAGTTATCGCTTATTTTCAATTGTGTCCCTCTAACCTACGTGGCATTGCAAAATTGCCCACCAACCATTTTCTCTAACGAAGCTCCCGTTATGTACCTCACGTGCCATGCATCTGAGGGCATTTCTGTCATTTCCTTTGTTACGTTTAAGAAAAAGACTCGGTCATCCCGTGTATTTTATAGTTTATCGTAGCTCGTATTTTAATGTTAATCGCATGACATACGGTAATGGGCCGTGTATAAACCCACACGTGTAAGCCCATACATTGGGCCGGTTTTGTAAAGGATATAAATACATCTTCCATCCCATGAAAGAGGTAGTTGGTCATTTCATAATACAAGCATTCACTCTCTTTCACTACTAGAACTTTTCTCTCTAGTCTTTCTCTCTTTAGGAATCGGCCAATCCATTAATCTACCATTGTGTTATGATATCCAATATCCTACAATTGGTATCAGAGCTCATGGGATGATTAGATCGTGTGTATGTGCGTTTTCTTGCTTGGTTTAGATCAAAAAGTGTAATTTTTAAGGTTTTGGCTTGTTTTTCATTTTTCTCCTAGATTTTGATCTTTGTTGTGTTAAAGTTTAGGTGTTTGTAGTAGTTAAAACCTTGTAGTACTTAGTTGTGCAAAAGAAATCAAGCAAAAAACGTTCAAAAGGGTGATTTTAGGTGTTTTTGTACGAAATAGTAAGTTTTTCTAGGCAGCGGTTTGGTATTCTGTTCCTATTTCTTCGCAGCGGTTTGTCGGAAAACGTACTGTTCTGCAGCGGTTTGTCAGATCGTATAGTGCAGCGGTTTGTCTTTTTCTGCAGCGGTTTGTCAGATATGAAAGTGACAACGGTTTGTCTTTTAGTGATAGCGGTTTGGATAGACAACGATTTACAGGGTTTGAAAATTTATTCCTTTCATAGTGGTTTACGAAACAAACCTCTAGCAATTTGATTTTTAGGCAGCGGTTTGGTAATTTTTCTTCATAGCTGTTTATTGTTATTTCAATCATAGCGGTTTGCTAGGTAGCGGTTTACAGGTTTTTCAAGATTATACTTTTGACAACGGTTTAGGAAACAAGCTATAGCGGTTTGGTTTTCTGGCAGCGGTTTGGTGTAATTTCTCTAGACAGCGGTTTACCTAGGATTTATTTAAGTAGACAGCGGTTTATCCATAGCGGTTTGTGACAGGTTTTGAAGAATTATTCCTTGCAGCGGTTTACTAAACTAAACTCTGGTGGTTTGTTGAGTTCGCATCGGTTTGGCAACTTGACAACGGTTTGGTATTCTAGACAGCGATTTGGTAACCTACGCAACGATTTGAGCTACTGTTTAACACTTAGAAAATTTTCAAACTTTGGACTTCACAAAACTATAACAACAAAACACTTAATTAAACTTCACCACTTATAACTTACATTTACTAATCATTGAACGATCAACTCATATCATTTCACAATCACTTATGATGGCTAATCTTTCTGAAGATATCCAATGTGCGAGTTTCGATACCCGCCCACCAATGCTCGATACGTTTGATTTTGAGTCTTGGCAACAACGTATTCGTTTGTAATGTATGTGAAAAGATAACGGGGAGAACATACTTAAGTCGATTGATGAATGTCCATTTAAGATGAGAAAGTTCAAAGAAACACTTGTTGAAGGTGCTGAAGGTGCACTTCATATAGGTCCAGAACAGGATAGAGTCTTTGCAGATGTTACACCAGAAGAAAAGAAGAGGTTTAAAGCTGACATTCGTGCAACGGATATCCTCCTTCAAGGTTTACCAAAAGACATCTACACACTCATTAACCATTACAGCTATACGATGACTTTACAAGCTCATTAACGACATGAGAAATTTCAAGATGACTATGTCAGGTTTACAAGCTCATTAACGAAAGATG
Organism: Tanacetum coccineum; assembly: GCA_026074375.1. Classification (NCBI taxonomy): domain Eukaryota; kingdom Viridiplantae; phylum Streptophyta; class Magnoliopsida; order Asterales; family Asteraceae; genus Tanacetum; species Tanacetum coccineum. Next base: position 3,637 of record BQNB010135756.1, on the reverse strand, counting down.
AACGTGAATCACAGCTATACGATGACTTTAAACACTTTTGTCAGGACAAAGAAGAAACCATTCACGAAGAAATTTCAAGATGACTATGCCCAAAATGTAGCTTAACTTAAAGTTTGTGAACAACATGTTGCCTAAATGGGGTAGATTCATGACTGCAGTCAAACTGAATAGATGATTGAAAACATCTAACTATGATCAGTTGTATGCTTACTTGAAGCAACACAAGGCACATGCTAATGAGAACAAGATGATATTGGAAAGATACAATCAACATGCTATTAATCCTCTTGCCTTTGTGTCTAATAATTCACCTCAGCAGTACCCTACATAATCATCAGCTATTCTACAATCTTCATATGTCCCACCAGTTACTCATCAACCACAATTTGGTGATAACACACAACTTGATTCATGACTTACCCTAACTGATGACTTGATTAAAAACTTAACTAAAATAGTTTCCCTACTCGCCCAAACCTACAAAACACATCTTCCTTAAACTAACAATCAACTCACAACTTCATCTAACACAATGAACCAAGCTACAATTCAAAACGGTAGGGTTGTTGTTCAGAATGTTCAGGGTAGACAGAACAAAGGTAAGGTGAACTATGCCAGGGGAGCAGTTGCTACTGGAAATAGGGGAGTTCAGAACAGAGTTGGCAATGCTAATCATGGTCAAGCAAAGCCGATTAAGTGTTATAATTGCAATGGAATAAGGCACATAGCAAGACAATGCACTCATTTAAAGCGACCACATAATTCAAAATACTTCAAAGACAAGATGCTGCTGATGTAGGGTATGTTTGGAAGAAAGCTTTTAAAAGCATTTTTGAGCAATTAGCGTTTAGCATTTAGCATAATTATTATAAAGCTCGTTTAGAAGAAATCATTTAGCATTTATAAAATTATAAAAACGCTAATTGCTCAATGCTCTTTGAATAAGCATTTAGCATTTAGAATTTAGCGTTATGTCATTTTACACATTAAAATTACAGTTACAACTATTCTGCTAAACACATTTATAAATTAAACTGCTACTGCTAACTGCTAATGCTAACTGCTTACTGCTAACTGCTATCGCTAGTTTCAATAAACATACTCGCAAACTCAGGAGAATGGAGTGGTTTTTGGATGAAGAGCAGTTGTTATTTATTGCAGGTGGACAGACGAACACGTTTGATGATGATGTGGATGAGGCACTAGTACAAGATTTGGCACTCAACGAGGACAACGTCTTTCAAGCTGATCAATGTGATGCTTTTGACTCTGATGTTGATGAGGCTCCTACTGCACAGACCATGTTCATAGAAAATCTATCATCAGCCGATCCAATCTATGATAACGCTGGTCCATCATATGATTCGGACATTCCATCTAAGGTACAAGATCATGATAACTATCTAGATAGTGTTGGTAAGTATCATGAAGTACACGAGATGCAAAACGATGTACAACCAAACTACGTTGTTGACTAAGATGCTGAATATATAAGTGATAGTAATATTATTCCGTATGAACAGTATGTGAAAGACAACACAGTGCAAGTTATACAAAGTAATGTATATTATGTGCCAAATGATGCTTTAATGATGATAATCAATGATATGCATGAACATGCTGCCCAACGTATCTCTGCGAATGAGCAGAACAAAGTAGTTAATGAATCATTGACTGCTGAACTTGCGAGATATAAGGAACAAGTACAGATTTATGAAAAAAGGGCAAGGTTTGAATTAACTGAAAGAGAACAAAAGATTGATGAACAAATGAGAATAATTATCACTGACCGTAACATTAAGGAAGAAAATTTGAAAAGGGAACTTCATTATGTAAAAATGCAACTCAATTCTACCATTGACCATAATAAGTTAATGAAAGAAGAAGTAGCAACTTTGAAAAAGGATTTTAAACAGAAAGAAAATAAACACCTTGAAGATTTTTTGGACATGAAAGCTTTAAAAGAAAAGGTTAAAGATAAATTATTCAAACAAGATCAGTCTCTTCAAACAGTTCAATATGTAACGTACGATGAGATAGATATTAGCTGATCTGTTTTGAAAAAAAAAACACACACAAATATTATCTCGTAATAGACATTATTATTGTCACATTTGTGTTCCCTTTAAGTGATATTTATTTGATGACACTTGAAACCTAATGTACTCTTTAATTTTCTACAAGAGTATCTTGTCCTAAAAAATTCTTCCACACGCCACCATTGTTCTCTATTTTTTTTATTTTTTGTAAATGAACATTTCAATCAGTAAACACACTGATGTTCAAAAAAAAAATCAGTAAACACACTGAGTAACGTACTATTATAGACTCATATATCCACATTAATGGTGATGCTCCCATTAGAGGATGAGAATCATCCAAATGAACTTAACATCGTCCGATAAACTATTCCTACTCGAAAAAAAGGTTGTGTGGCTGGTCTGGCTAACCCGCCAACTAACGGGGTTTTCCCCCTACTCGCCACTCAGTCTGCCACTCCTTCCACGCTGGTCACTTCCGGTGAAAGGAAGACGACCTTGTCACTCGACCACTCCCTACTCCGCATGCCCAATTATATTCAAGTCTAGTTAAGTTTTCATTAAATTAATCCTAGTTAATGACGTTTTTACAGGTATAAAAGCAGCTAGTGAATTAATTTACTATAATTGGAAAGATGTAAAATACCTTTCTTGTCGAAAAACTTTTTACACAAAAGTGGATTAACTTTCTAATTACCAAAAAGCATGCATGGATAAAAAGATGTATGAAGCATGAACTACGAAGACTATATGCGTACGTTACCATATGTGTAGGTATTAACAGTTGACTTTATAAAATCTGTCGTAGCCTTCAACTTTTTTAACTACTTTAAGTCAAAGCAAACAACAATTGTATTTGTCTCTGTTCTGTCAAATCCACGACTAAATTTCATCAGTCGTGATTCCTGCTTTCACAGCTACAATCACGTGGATCACATGGTTTTCCCAGTATTCGTATTCCCCCTACATTTTTAATGAAAAAAATACTACAGTAATATTTTCAGTTCTTAAAATATAAGAATAATTTTTAAATACTTGAAACCTAATCTATTTTTAATGAAATAAATACTGATATATATTTAAATATAGATTACAAAAAATGTCGCAAAATGACCTTAAAACTACATCCAAAATGACCTCAAACGACAATGACCCAAAACTTTAAAATTTACATCCGTCATGGCCACGACCCGATCGAATAGCCTACTGTTTGTACGTAGGGCAAAGACATGACCACGAACAGAATAGCCTACTGTTAGATCCACAAACCACAAATAATGCTGAACTACCAGACAATCTTGATTTGAACCTCAAAAGGTTGACCCTGAGAACCTACTGCTGGACGAACACCTTGACCCTAACTACTCATAACGAAACTTCGAAATGGACTTGAACTCTGCAAACATGTATAGGAGAAAAGGAGCAAATACGTAAAAATGAGGAGAATAATCTGTCGGCCATAGTCGACAACCGGTTTAAGCTGTAAACTATAGATGTATTTTCATCATCACACCCAATTTTAGTTTTTCTTTTTGTTTCACTGCCAAATACAGTATATTGCATCAAATTTAACAAAAAAGGTTACTAACACGGTGATG
>BQNB010135755.1:2606-18111 GCA_026074375.1 Tanacetum coccineum | reverse complement strand
GAAAGATCAAAGATGAACAAATCATATTGAGAAAAATTAGCATGAGTAGTGGTACTGCCACTACTCTTCTCTTCAATATGATCGTAGAAAGCTTCATAATCCGGAAGAGAATAATCAGAAAGAGTAGTGGTACTGCCACTACTATTCTCTTCCAAATCAAAGCAGAAAGTTTCAGATTCGGTTAAAGAATTATCAAAGGTGTTAGTCTTCTCCAAGAAAGACATGGTAAGAGACGATGGGAGGGAAGACTTGGTCAAACATCAGAAATGGAGTGGGGATTATCTTTAATGCTACGATAGTTAGTCAATAACAAGATTGACATTCAACAAATTTTCATGAGATATCGTCCTTTTAGAATTGTTAGAAGAATTCGGTATCAATCCCTCCACTTCCGAGATAACATCTCTACCACACTCTAGCTGTAGATCTCACATCATGAGGTGTGCATCGACAAAATCGATTGTTCTGCGAGTAGAGAAAGCAGGAGCGAAGGGACAAAGCGAGGCGGAGACGTAGAGCATCGGATAGTGTGTTAGGACATGATATCGGTAGAGATGGGAGTTGAGTCTCGACTAGTGGGGTACTGATACTTATGATAGTCTCTGAGTTAGGGGAGGAGTAACTTCGATACTCAAGATACATGAGAGTCTGAGGTATGGAGATCTACAGGGTCTTCTTCTATTTTGGTTTGGTGAATGGTGTGGTGTGATAGGTATTTGTGATTGTTATCGTTGTGATGAGAGTAGTGAGAGTGAGTGCGAGGGGGGGGGGGGGGGGGGGGGGGGGGGGGGGGGGGGGGTGGGGGGGGGGGGGGGGGGGGGGGGGGGGGTTACTCAGATGGTCGCCGGGTAGGAGTAGCTGTCGAAATACCCTCGGTTCTCACTTAGGAATCGGGACAAGGTCTCAACAACTAGACTTTATTACTTCGTTCGATTCCATTGCCATAAAAAAAAAAAATAAAAAAAAAAAAAAAAAAAAAAAACATGAAAAAAAAAAAAAAAAAAAAAAAAAAAAAAAAAATAATAAAAAAAAAAAAAAAATTAAAAATAGTGTCAAGATGCTCGTCCCCCATACTTAGAGAGTTAACGGGCTCCTTGGTTGGTAAGACGGGTGTGATTGCAATGGTATAGTCCTCGTCATCATCATAGCAAATGGGAATCTTCCAATATCGATCTTTAGCCGCTTGCTCTTCCGCAATTCGCTTTTCTTCTTCCTTCTTTTGCATATATTGACCAACCATATCACATATGGATGTCATTTGCTCCATAAGCTTGTTTTGAGAATTGAGAAAGTCATTTTGAGCATTGAAGATTGGATGATTGACGGTATATTGCGGGGGTTGAAATTGGTCAAAGCCGAAAGAATTAGAATCATAGCAAGAATTTTGCTCATGATAATAGTCTTCATTCATCGGTTGACATTGAAAAGTCTCATGAGGACCCCCGCAATTTTCACAACAAGGATATTGTTGTGGAAAACTCGGTGAAGTTTGTGGAAAATAATCAAAGTTTTGATTGAAACACGGGTCCTGATTGTAGACAAATAGGACTTGAGGTGGACAATCATAACCGTAATGAGAATCGTTCCCACATAACTCACAAGAGTATGGTACGTATTGGGGTTGTGGAGGATGGTTTGCAACACTTGGAGAATCGTTAGAAGAGTACGGAGTTGAAAAATTGATTGGTGTTCCATTTCCAACAGTACAATAGAAACAAACTCCATCATATTCATTACAACCACATTGTTGGCACGTACCAAAAATAGAACTTTGATAATTGCAAACACAATTTGCAAATTTTATGTACTGGATCTCATTAAGGTTTTGATTGTAGCATGGTTCGGGATTAGAGATAATCGGAATTTGCGGTGGACAATTGTAACCATAATGAGCACCTTTCCCACAAGACTCACAAGTACACCGTTGACAAAATATATCGTCTAACGAATCACCCACTCCGTAACTAACAAATGAGGTTAAAAATTGTGGAGGGACATTGTGAAGAATTTACACCGGGCCTTGTTTGACAATGAAAGGCGTCTTGATTAACAAGTTAGAAATCGACATGGATGACTGGAGTCTTGGAAATCTTGAAAAAATTCCCCAATGTCATTTCGTAGTAGAGCACCATTGTTGAATATATACCATGAACCGGTCCACCACAATGGAGACAAAATTTTTCCAATTTTAATGGGTCGTTGAGAACAAGGTGCGGGTATGGGAAACAAGAAATCTTATCTTCAAGATTCCCTTTTGAACAACCACAGTCTTTAGAGTACAAATTTCCATAAGACGAACACTCTTTAATCGCGTAAAAGGGATTCAAACGACGATCGAGTGACACCATAAAAATTAAACAATTGAGGGTTAAGAAAAGAATTAAATGGATAAGAAAAAGAAGATTATTTTTGGCTTTTTGAATTTTTTAAGCAACATCTTTTTTATTAATGGACAAAATGAGATAAGACAACTTAAACCAATAATCAACTCGTTTCACGGTAGCTCTTTAAAAGACAAACGCACAAAGGAGTGGAGAAGCGGGAAAGTGCGAAGCTATTAAAAACCTTTGCCTTTCGGGTCGTAGTTCCTTGGAACAACCCTCCTTATACCCCTCTTATAGTTTGTTTATCGATTAAAGGTGAGCCGTATTTCACAAGTGACACAAAGGCAAGTTTCAAATCTTTTGTTCGGGAACTTATTATGATAACGCTTCAGTTGAAAGCATTATATTGATGATGATTTTTATTGATAATTAAGGAATGTTTTTATATTTTTGATTTTTTTTTTTGGTTTTTCTTCAAATGATAATTATATTAAAAAGAAAATGAAAATATTTTTGTACTTTTAGGTTTTTTTTTATTTTTTATGATAATATTCATAGATTCAAACACAACTTGTCAAACGTAACGATAATCGTTTTCACAGCCTCCCCGACAGCGGCGCCAAAAATTGATTGAGTGTTAAACTAACACCTCTTATATATATAATATATAATACATATAATAAGTATAATCCAAAAACAATCAATGAAGCCGAGAAGTAGTAATATAAATAAAACCGAAGTATCGTTTCTCACTTCGTTACCACAAAGTTTTAAAACCGACCCGGGTCTTTCTCCCAACGATGCGTGAATTTGAAAAATCGAGAGTTCGTTGTTGAATATAGACTGAATGGAACAGATACGGGTTGAGTTTGTAAAAACTACTAATAATATGCAAAAACGATTAAAAAAAACGCCTAAACAAAAGCCAAGTTTAAGAAAAACGCGAAAAACGGGAATTTAAAACCTAAAACTAAAACCTAACGAAAGCCATAAAAAGAAATGATTAACTTAAAAAATCCTACGAGAAGCATAAATCAAGCAGAAGAAAGAAAATCCTAAAATCTACGGGAACATAAAATTAAGCAATTAGGCTAAATACATAAACGAGAACAAAATTAAAAACGAACGTGACTAAAAAACCTAAAATATAAAATTTAATCCTAAAGTGAATTTTTTACTTTAATAAGCGTATAATGACTAAAAAAGAAAGAATAAAAAAACTAGACTGAAAACGGAGTTGATTTGAGTTAAAAACGAGAAGAAACGAGAACGGGATCAAATCCCGTTCTTTTAAAATTGAATTTTTACAAAAATGACCCTACGAAAGCACTAATATTTTTCACTAGAAAGTTGTTGAATCAAAGAAAATTATAATAAAGATGTATATATTTCTGATTATTATTTTAATTTTTTATGAAATTTTCTAAGTTTTTAATCTAAATAAATTATAAAAATACTAAACGGTTTATATAAAAATCTAAAAAAATTACAAAAACTAGCTAAGTTCTATAGAATCAAAAATGAAAAATAAAAAGGGGAACACAGCTTATTTCAATAAGCTGTTAAAAATCAAAACAGCTTATAAGGCTTATTGGGCCAAAACGACCTTAATATAATGAATAGTGGCAGAAACCTCATACCGGATGAAGCAATTGTAGCACAACGAGTATAGGAGTTGGGTTAAAAAAACGTTTGGGAGGCAGGGTAGAGGTCCTGAGTTCGAGCCCTGGCTCACTTGGGACCTCCCCTCTCCCAAATGTTTTTACATTCCATTTTTTTTACAACTTTTTTAGAAACAGAAAATAAGCACTTTTTAAAAAAGACAACTTTTTTATATTCAAGAAATAAACTAAGAAAAGCACAATTAAGCTGGAAAATTTAAACTAATACACTAGTAACAGAATAAGCAAATATGTTGGCTTTTTAAGCGCAGTTAAGCAAATAAATGGAAAGAACACAAACTAAGGCAAACTAAGCTCACTTAATAAGCAAAGAGAACAAAGAAAGAAGCAAGAAATACCAATAAGCTGAAGAAAAGCTTGGCAGTACTAAGCCATGGAGTTAGTACATCTAGAATTTTGAAAAAAAACTCACGAAGCACTTAAAAAGCACCAAATGACTAAGGTAACTAACAAAAAAGCTAAACAGTTGGGCCTACTATACTAATAAGCTATCCTTAAGAACAAAATAACAATGAAATAGGCATAAACTAATATACACTATATTAACTAATTAACTAAATCCTAATCCTAAGCTAACTGCTATGGAATTTTAAGCACACTTAAGCTAAGAGAGATTAAAACAAGATAAGGCAGAGGAAATCTAACAACTAATAAGCTAAAGCAATCAAGAAATAAGCCAAGGAAAAAAAGAGGCAGAGAGCAGAAATAAGCATATAAGCTCATAAAACCTAAATAAGCTAAGGGTCCAAACTGGTAGACCAAACAGTCAAAGGGGGACTTTTAAGCTTAAATTTAAGCACCATAATGGAACCTCATGGCTATATTACTTATATGAGCTTAAAGCTAGTCCAAAGGGCTACTAGACTAAGCAATTGGAAAAGAGTTTGAAAAACAAATAAGCCTTGAAGAAGGGTTAAGAAAAGTGGCTGGTTGCAAGGTATGAGCTGAGTATGCAATTTTTGCTAAGACAAAAACCAAAAGTGCAGGCCTAAATTTCACTAATGAAAAGAGCTTAAAAGGAGAAAATCAGCTCAATCAGATAAAGTTTATTAACTATTGAACTTATAAAATAAATTTCAGAAACTATCACTAATTGTAACTAGTATAATTCTAAGATTGAAAAATGTGGCCTAACATTTAGAAAGATAGACAGATTTTTGGGATATAAAAAAAACAAAGTGCATTTGACCATTGTGTTCCTGCTGCATTTTAACACCCACCACATCATAAAGACAATGCTTTAAAAGTGTTTTTTACAAACTCAATCCAATAAGCTTCATAAATCTGTTCTGTCTTAACAGATTTGCACAACAGGTAGACAATAGCCAAAAACAAACTTAAGGGCTCAAATAACTTTTAAAAATAGGTTAAATTCACTAAATAAAGCTTGTTAAAGGTGACTAAGTGACCCCAAAAGGTTTAAAACCTGTTTTGACCCATTTTTACCCCTTGACCCAAACACCCATTAAAAGTGAATTTCAACATTTTTATACCATAACAAACTGAATTAAGCAAGGAATTAAGTTGACCAGATATTAAATAAGCTATATAAGCAAGAAAAAGCAATTTTCAATAACCAATAAGCAACAAAATAAACTAGAACTTATAAAGCAATATAAAAGGCTAAAATAGACAGTTTTTGAGAAAACTTTAAAAGGTTACAAGGTTTTTAAATTAAAATGACAGAAAGACAATAAAAACATGAATTAAAGCTAAACTAAAAAAAACTCCTCTACTTTCTGTCTTCTTTTTCCTTTTATAAGCTGTCCAGGCCTTTGCTTTGTGTTTGTTGTGTTAGCTTGCTGCGAGGCTTTAAAGCCTCAATCTTCACCCTTCATTTAGCTTGCTGCCCACTCCTTATGATCCTAGCCCTTCATTTGTATTCGTCCAATAAAACAGCTCAAGATTGCCAGCGTGTATTGTAAGCCCATATGGGGGTGGGGGTTAATGGAGAGTGATGTTTTGAAGTGAGGTAAAGTATTTGTCTTATGTTGCAGGTAAAACACACACAAATTGTGTGTGTGGGAGAAGTACAGTAAATGGCGGGTAAATTTGTTTATAAAAGGGTAGGGGAAAAGGTTTGGGTAAATGGCATAAACAGTCCCTGAGAGTGTATGATGTTGTTGCAAGCATCGTCCTTGATCTTTGCATAATTGGTCCCTGAGGTTAGGTTTGGTTTTGCACTGTTAGTCCCTAAAGGACTAACTGTGCAAGGTGTAAAGGGTTTGGGTAAAACGAGTGTTAAAGGGGGTTTGGGTTTAGAGTTGGCAGTTTGGGCCTTTATATAATAAAAGGGGATTTTGGGCTTTTATCTTTTAAGGCTTATAAAGGTCTTCAATATAAAAGCTTAATGGGCTGTCCCGTCCCATTGAATGGGTACGGGTTGGCCCATTAACTTTTTCTTCGGTTTCGGCTCAGTCTTTGACTTCTCGGGTTTGACTTTGACTATTGTTGATTTTGACTTTGTCTTTTTCACACTCTTTCCGTTTCGTGCTTGGTTTTGTCGGGTTTGGCTTCGTTTTTCGTCCTTTAGTGAATATCCGGTACATGCATAGTACAAACACAAAAACAAGCATATTTATAGCATTTTATGTGCATTTTGGTCATTTAGGGTCAATTTATTAGGTAAAATATATGTGTAATTAAACGCATACCAGGGAGCACCCATGCTCTTTGTCAAGAAGAAAGACGGTTCGATGAGAATGTGTATTGACTATAGGGAACTAAACAAGTTGACTATAACGAGCCGTTACCCTCTCCCCAGAATTGATGACTTGTTTGACCAATTACAAGGTGCGTGTTGTTTCTTGAAGATAGATCTTCGTTCGAGATATCATTAGTTGAGAGTCCGAGAGGAAGATATACCGAAGACCACGTTTAGAACCCGATATGGGCATTTTGAGTTCACAGTCATGCCATTTGGGCTGACAAACGCGCCAGCAATATTTATGGACTTAATGAACCATTTTTGCAAACCGTATTTAGACAAATTCGTAATTATGTTCATTGACGAAATCTTAATCTACTCAAAGTTAGAAGAAGAGCATGAAGTCCACCTGAAGGCGATTCTAGACTTACTCAAGAAGCAGAAGTTGTATACCAAATTTTCGAAGTGCGAATTTTGGTTACAGGAAGTCCAGTTCCTAGGACACGTGGTCAACCGTGCCGGTATCCATGTGGATCCTAGCAAGGTTGAGTCGGTCAAGAATTGGAAGACTCCTGAATCGTCAACTGAAATCCGTTCATTCTTAGGATTGGCGGGTTACTACCGAAGGTTTATTGAGAATTTCTCCAAAATCGCCAAGCCCCTTACTCTGTTGACTCAAAAGAATAAGACATACGTGTAGGGCGATAAGCAAGATGAAGCTTTCCGCATTCTGAAGGAAAAGCTATGTAATGCTCTAGTGTTAGCACTCCCCGATGGACAAGATGAATTTGTGGTCTACTGTGATGCATCAAAACAAGGTTTTGGATGCGTGTTGATGCAATGAGGCAAAGTGATAGCGTATGCGTCAAGACAGTTGAAGACGCATGAGAAAAATTATACCACCCATGACCTGGAATTAGGTACGGTGGTGTTCACCCTTAAAATCTGGAGACATTATCTTTATGGGACAAAAAGTGTTATCTACACTGACCACAAGAGTCTCCAGTACATATTTGACCAGAAAGATTTGAATATACGCCAAATGCGGTGGATCGAGCTACTCAGTGACTACGAATGTGAGATCAAATACCACCTGGGCAAGGCAAATGTGGTGGCAGATGCCTTGAGTAGAAAAGAAAGGCTTAAGCCAAGGCGAGTACGTGCTATAAGTATTACTATTTATTCTGGACTTAAGACTAAGATTTAGAAGCACAGGGCGAAGCTTCCAAGGATCTCAAAGCTCCAGTTAAATGGCTAAGAGGATTAGAAACACACTTTGAGCGATAAGATGATGGTGGAATTTACTTCTTCGATCGTATCTGGATTCCATCAGTTGGTGGTGTAAGGAAATTGATCATGGATGAAGCTCATACTTCTAGATATTCAATACATCCGGGTAAGGATAAGATGTACTATGATCTGAGAGACTTGTATTGGTAGCTGGTATGAAGAGGAGACATTGCTGAGTACGTTAGCAGACTGTTCTTTACGTGTTCTAAGATTAAAGCCGTAAATCAGAAACCTTAGGTTTCTTCAGCAACCGGATATTCCTGAGTGGTCGATTACTAAAAGAGTAGTGGCATGATTTGATGTAGGTCGTTATGGATAGATGACAAGTCGGCTCACTTCTACCTATTTGTGAAGAATACAAGACGGAGAAATTAACACAGAATTTATACCAATAAGATTGTAGCGGAAGACATGTGTTGTGGTGTCAAATTATTTCTGACCGGGTGGTCGTTCACGTCACACTTAATGGCAAAAAGCTTACTTCAGAAAGGTTGGGTTCGAGACTAGTACATGAGACGACTTACCACCCTAGACCGACGGTCAGGATGTGAGCGTACTATCAGACGCTCGGAGGATACAAGGCTCTTCTAACCGGAGGAGGACTTGTAAACATTTCGTATTTTCGGTCATTTACGACGTCATCTATTTTACTAATTATTTTTTTCTCGTACGCGTTTATCTTTTAATTTTATTATATAGTTAAATCGCGTAGTTAAAAATCAACAATTAGCGGTAAGGACACCAGCGAAATTCAGTTTTGTCAAGCAAGCAATATATTAATTTTTGGAAAAATGTATAATCAACTTTTTATATTTATTTTTAATGGTTGCGTAAAATCGTTTACGTTTCGCAATTTAAATACTTTTAGGCATACCCGGAAGCACCAAAAACTTTTTCTACGCTTCAACCAAAATACCCACATTTTACCCAATACTAAAATAACAAATATCTTTCTATATATAAATTGACATAATCCGGATTTTTGTGTTTAAATAAGAAATATCATCAAAAATCTCAACTTGGTCTTTTGTACTTCACTTGCCTTTAAACAGTGCCCTACTCCCATCCTTTTGACCCCCAAAAGACATACATTTTACTGTAAGGCTCCATACTTATGACAATACTTTCCTTGAAACCTAATCTTGTCTTTGATAGTCATTATGGTATTTAAGGACTTTGCTAGATGAAATACTAACACATTCTACTTTTAAAGGTGTTAAAACACAAACGTCTCTCTTCCCCTACTCACGGAACAACAAACCAACACAATATCTTTACAAATTTTACGTATAACATTTACATACATTCCTAACAACAATCTAAGATGTCCAAGAAGATTTGATGGCTTGGTTAAGTCTTTACAAGTGTTAAGCAAGAAAAATGGAAAAGTTTAGGGTATATTTTTATTTAAGGTTTCAAGATCTTTCAAGCTTGTGTTTATAATTAAAAAAGGGTTTAGATTGTGGTTGGTTATATTTTACTCAACCATAAGGTTACTAAAAACCTTTTATGTCTTTACATTTTTCTTGTGTATGTGTATATGAGTTCTATGTAGGAATCACCATTAGATGCTTTTAACATGTAATAATATTTTTTGCTTGTGATTATTATTTTTTGTACAATTTATTATTGTGTTATGTGGTTAATTATATGATGGATAGGAAACCATAGGTATGTAAGGTCAATATGTTAATAAGGGGTTGTAATTGGACTTGTAACAAAGTGTGTTAAAGCTAAATAGGTTATAAAAACGATTTTTAAAAACATTTGAGAAAAACCCATTAGGGGCTGTTTTTGAATTTTGATATTTTTACACCTCTTTTTATGATTTTATAGATACGACATGTACCCAAGGATCGTGGCATGTAAAGACTCGAAAAACCGATTTATAAAGAAAAGTTACGTCGATTTAAAGTTTACGTTAAATATATACTTTTATAAATACTATTTTTTATAAAAGTACTATTCACCAACAGAAAACTTATACTTTTAAACATCAATAAATCGATAAAACTTTTAAAATAGGAAGACATGCTCTAAAGAATCGCTTAAAACGGAGTTAAACGAATAAGTACGAATACGAGTTTACGATTAACTAAATCTATAAAAATAAATTATATACTGCTTATGATCAGTAAAATCACTATTTCATCAGAAAAACTCAAAATTTTAAAATGTTATTTTGATAACTTCGTCTTAATACGAAGGCGTGGAGTAGAAACGAAAAGAAAAGGATTAAATAAACTGAGAAAGTTACGCCAGTTTTACTTAAAGTATACTTGTAAACGTTTTTTCTTTACAATATGATTTCACTAAAACGATTAGATAGTGATGTAGCTATATAGAATTATGTGGTTATTAGTTATCAAAGTACTTTATTTCTAGGGAATTTCATAACGAGCTTTGGGGTTGCGTATCATCGAGTTGTTGGATTTACGATTTTAAAGTGTCTTGCTCCTATACGTACACTACATGACCTCTTAATTATGATAGACCCCAAAAAGGATAGTATGATGAGCTTACGACCTTTAAATATCAAAGTGTTTAGTACTTATACAGAATTTAGTGGATTAGGTTGCATTCGATCGTAATAGTGACGCATTTTCTATTGCGAATAGCTTGTTGATAAATATTCACTCGGGTGAGTCATAGACTACCCTTTTTACTACGTGATTATTTTACAAAATCTACGGGGTGAATTACATTGCTTGTTTTACTATTGGACACAAGTGTTTTTCTAAGTGTTTTCAAAGTGTTTACAAAGTGTATGCTATCCAGATTACTGCCTGAATATTATTGCTAAGTTACCTTATTACCGTGAAGTCCCTATTTATCATGAACCGTTAATTTTCTATTGTAGTATGGCGAGTGTTGTGGATAGGATCTATCGGGGACTGACAATTTTTTTTATTTTTCTCAACCTTTCCTGGGTCACTAGTTTGATCAAGTGCATTTTACATTGAGAGGTGTAGGTTGTTGGCATGCATCCTATATTCTGATTGGGTCAAATTAGTTCAAAGCTTCAGTGGTCTGAGCTTAGTGCTATATATATAATCGGTTTGGACTACTGATTGTGTTTCAGAGTCTACTTTTACTTCGATCTTGTGGTCCATTCTTTTTACTCGATAAACCTAAGATTTCACTCAACCTTTGTGTTGGGACTTTAGCATGTAATTCAGGTTTGGGTATGAAGATCGGAGGGGAAGCCGTGACGGATATCAATTGAATGACGGATTCTGTGTTTATCTTATTCAATGGGTGGTGGGGGGGGGGGGGGAACTTTTATTATCTTTAAAAACTTGAGTCATCTTTGGTATTATGAGTGCTGTTCGTTTAATCACCTAATATGTACTTGGAATGTTTATGACTTTTAAAACATATGGGACCTAATGTATAAACTCTAATATTTTGCTATGGCATCGAATGAAATCTTGTCTTAAACGTCCATTTATGGTCGTTTCCTATATCTTGATTGTTGTACTTTGACGTAGCACCCCATTGTTACCATTCCGCTGCTACCTGATTTTGGGGGTGTTACATGGTGGACTCGTTTGAGCCCAACAGGCCACGACCCATAAGCATTCGGCTTATAAATAAGCTCTACGAGCTTACTAAGGTGCTAGGAGTGCTTATTAGTTTCGCATGGACCCTAAAATACTTTAGAATAGCAACCCGTACCCTTAATGGGCTTACTAGCCCACTAACGAGCCCAATTCGAGCAAATAAGCTCACAATAAGCTTGGACAGCTTATTGGTGGACTTGTATAAGCTAAAAGGACTTAATGAACCAAAGGAAGACTAATGGACCCTAATGGGCCAAGTTGGACTATTTAGAAATCCCTTTGGACCCTTAATGGGCCTAACAACCCATTAATGAGGGCTTATTAGCTTATTGGGATAAGTTGAACAAAAAAAACAGACCAAATGAGCTCAATAAGGATAGAAAACAAGTTAGGGATGCCTAATCGACTTGGTTTTCAAATTCGTGTTGAGTTATTGGACTCACGAGCCCAATAAGCTCGAAAAAGCCAAAATAAGCTCTCCCGAGCTTATTTTCAGCTTAACCAACTTAAACAAGCTTAATGAAGACAATTGTGCTTTTTAAAACTAAATCGGACCTCTAAAACGCTTATTGGACCTTAACGGGCCCAATAAGCCCAAAATAAGCTTGTCTAAGCTTATTTATAAGCTGAGGCAGCTTATACAGCTTAAAGGAACTTATTGAAACATAATGCCACTTGTTGGAACTTAAAAGGACTTAAAATGCGACTTTTGAAAACTTAAGGGGACTAATATGTCGTCAATTTGTGAAACTCATTAGGGTCAAAATGGCAATAACAAATTTTAAGAGGATAATAAGGACTGTTTTGAGCCCCAACTTTTGCGAATTAAGGGGCTGTAATTATATGCATTGAGAACCTAAAGTGTAAATAGTGTAAAACTTGGAGGACTAAAGTGTAATTATAAAAAACTTAAAGGGTTTGAAATGTAAATCGGTATATATTCATAAACCTAGGGGATGTTTTTTAATTATAGAAAACTAAAGGGTAATTTGTAATCGAAAGTGATTTTTGTAAAACTTCAACGAAATCGGACGGAGTTATATATTTATATATATTATACAAGTTAACCCCGACTTTATAAATATGAATATTTATTAATAATCGTTTTATACGTTACTGAACGTGTAAATCTTATACCTTTCCATGAGCCATCACAATTTAAAATTCATTAAACACGTTCACTCCGCACAAGTGATAACGTATATATAAATCTAGCAATTATTGTAGTTTTATACATTGAGTTTTAGCTAAATTTTGTAGACTAAGACTGGCCGTAATTACTTAGGTATTTGACGGTGTGATTCATCTTGGATATCTATTATCTTTCAGAGGACTATATACTAGGTGAGTTCATAGCCCCATGTTTTACAATATTTATGATTTTAATCTTTGGGGTGCAGGCATGTTTGTTTTATAATTGCGCAAGTGTACATTTTTATACTATGATTTCGTGTTTGCCTATGTAGCGATAACCCACTGAGCCCTTTATCATGAATTGTCAATTACTGGATTGTAAGCACGAATGTTATGAGTAGATCTATTTTGGATTGACATCCCTGTTCGGAGTGAGTAACTATCCACTGGGAACGAAACGTATATAACATGTCGGATTTGGGATGTTTCGGGTTAGAACATCATTCATGGGCATTATTGGCAATTTATTGCATTCATACATGTCTAGCTTCAGTGTCATGAGCTTAGGAAAACGTAATTATTTTTTTATGATGTTTGCATTTGTTGCTTAATCATACACTTGGAAATCTTGCGGTCCTACTATTGATTTACATAAACCTATGAATTCACCAACTTTATGTTGATATTTTAAGCATGTTTTCTCAGGTCAATAAGGCACGGGGTGCTCAGATACATTGGGGGTCACTCTTTGGAAAGAGTCAGTACTAAAGATTTGGGCGTATTACATTTTGGGAACATTTGTTATAAACCGAAATCTTTACTTATATTGTCGAACAATTTGAAGCCATGAGCTTATGTAATGAACAAGCATTTTGTTAATCCAATGTATCTTTTTAAAAACGACACGTTAGTGGTCGTTCTCATATCTTGTGCTATTGATCTATGAAGTAACGCCCTCGGATATTCAACATTCCGCTGCATACTCAGATTTGAGGGTGTTACAGATTGGTATCAGAGCCAAGGTTATAGAGAACCAGGTCAAAAGTTTTGTCTGGACTATAACCATTTTCAAACACTGTTTTCACAAATGGGATTTGCAAGGGACATACATGCATTACTTGTTTACATCTAGCACATATATGCTTACATGACATGCATTGTTTTAGCATTAGTAGGGTACTAAGTGCTTACATGATTGATATACGTGTATATAAATGATATTACGTATATTACTATAAGACTTTTATAATTAAAGCTTACAGACATATCATACCGATCTTTCCTATAAGTAATACTTATATAGGTTATTTTGCTTTTTGTAGTAATCATGTATTCTGCGACATCTGCTGTTACCTACGCTTCCGTTTACACCGACTCTAAGCCCGGTAGAGCCTTCTAGGGAGCCGATGATGAGGAGATATCTGAGGGAGGTATTCCATGGGTCATCGTATTAGGATACGACAGACTCCTAATACAGCCAGTAGCCCCATCATCACCGGAGTACATACCAGGCCCAGAGGATCCACAGACACCTCCAGTTCCTCTGAACGAGGATGAGCGTAAGCCTATGTTCGTACAGGCACACGATCCTGACTACGTGCCAGAACCTATATACCCTGAGTATATAGCATTAGAGGACGAGCATGAGTTTCCAGCTGAGGAGCAGCCATTACCTCCTGTTGATTTACCTACTGTTGAGTCACCCGGATATGTTACTAAGTCGGATCCCGAGGAGGATCCAGAGGAGTACAAGGATGATGAGACAGAGGATGGTCCGGTTGACTATCCTATGGACGGGGGAGATGATAGAGATGATGATGACGATGATTCATCTAGGGATGACGCCAATGATGAGGAGGAGGAGGAGGAAGAGCACTTAGCTCCAGCCGACTCTACTATTGTTGTACTTGTTGATGAGCCTGTTTTCCCACCTGAGGGAATAGAGCCTGTTATACCACCACCCTCCACTGACATTACTATTGGGGATAGGATTACCGCCCGGCCTCAGACTTCCATATCCCTTCTACCAGGGGCAGAGGTTGAGAGACTTTTGGCCATGACCACTCCATCACCATCACCGCCTATCTCACTATCACCACCCTCTGTAGGAGAGCGCCTTGCTAGGTGCACAGCCCCACCTGCACATTCATCACCACCACCTGTGCCATTACCTTTACTACCATCATCTGGGTGTCCAACCTAAATCCAGACACTTAGGATAGCATCCACTCAGGCTCTCATTGATGCAGTTACTGCCGCATTACCATCACCCCCACTACCACCACTACCATCATCTCTATACATACCACCACCTGTTGACCATAGGGATGAGATTCCCGAGTCTGAGTAGCCACCTCGCAAGAGGTTGTGTTTGTCCACTCTAGGCTCCCGATATAAGGTTGGAGAGAGTTCTACTGCTAGACCTACCAGAGGTCGGGGGATAGATTATGGGTTTGTCAGCACGGTAGATGCTGAAGAGAGGCTACAAGGGATTAGAGATATTGGATACGGTATTAGGGATACTTGGGTAGATCTGGCAGAGGCAGTTCCTGAGATAGCACCTATGAACGTGGGAGAGGTCAATACTAGGGTCACAGAGCTTGCTGAGCTCCATGAGCATGATACACAGGACTTGTATGCTTTACTAGAGGATGCTCAGGATAGTAGGTCTCGTATATCACAGCGAGTCGATATGGACTCGCAGCGGGTCGATTTACTTATGGGGGATAGGATGACTCTCCAGGAGACAGTATGGATGGTGGAGGAGGAGGCCTATGCTTCCCGAGAGGCTTGGGCTCACTCGATAGGATTGAGTCAGGCGACTCATCAGGAGCTTCAGACCCATCGTGATCATGTGTATGCACA
>BQNB010135754.1:2765-15913 GCA_026074375.1 Tanacetum coccineum | reverse complement strand
AACATGTAAGCACTAATTTGTTCAACTATTTTTAATCTTTACTTGCATATGTATTTAGTAATCTGTTTCTATCACAACTATTGGTTCAATATTCATTCTTTCGAGACAGATGGACAAGTTTCAATAATCCAACAGAAACAAAATTAGGTTGCTTTATACATCACCGTATATTTTCATGTATGTGGAACACTATTCATTCGGTATGTATATCAGGCAGCAGCTATATAACTATGTATAACAGCAGTCACCAAAAGAGTGGTCATAAACGTAAGCGTTTTATTGATGTAATACATTTATTGGCTATTTAATAACATCTAATGTTTTCTTACTTTGTTAGTTATTTAACATTGTCTAACGTCTAGAATCTGTTTTCCCAGGAACCACAAATACACGTCGCGTATTGTGTGCACTCCCTAATGCCGACTTCATTCAGATGGACTAGCCGTGTAATGTCCAACAGTAAGAAAATTAGGTCGCTTTATACATTACCGTGTATTTTCATATATGTGGAACACTATTCATTTGGTAGACTATGTATGTCAATGCAGGCAGCAGCTGTACAACTATATATAACAGCAGACACCAAAACAATGGTCATCAACGTAAGCGTCTTATCGATGTAATACATTCTTTTGGCTATTTAATAACATCTAATGCCTCATGTCGTATTCAATGGTTGTCGACATCTGAAATGTTCATGTTTCACTATCTGTTTGTGTTTTTAACAGATGATGATTTGCCCACGGCAACAATATAAATACATACTCGGATGCTAGCAATGAACACTGTCACCGCACCGACCATATTGTTCATGCTAATGCTTTTCCTAACCGGTCATCGGCTACGTTTATCTCTAACCAGACATGTTATTGATTATTGCTTTAACACATGCTATTCGTCATTACTTTATGATACATGTTCTGTTACAAAGATAAAGTTTACGCGCCCGCAGCAACGCGATGGTTTTCAACTTTGCTTACTAACTAATTGCAAAGTGAGCTTAAGATTTTTAGACTTAATAATAAAAGTAGACTGTTACTAATATATATTCTAAATTATGATTAGAGATTAGATGTACGTTATTTGATCAGGTAACGTCTAACATGTTTAAAGTTTGTACAATTGCGTTAAGATTATTCTATCAGAATGTCTCATTATCAAGGGGGTGTTTGTTTCGGCTTATAAAACATAAGCCCGTTTGGGTTTATATTCCATAAGCCCTAATTTTTCGGCTTTATTTTGATACTTGTGAGCTTATATAAGTTTATTATGATATGATAACTTATATAAGCCCATAAGTCTCAAAATAAGCCGGAAAATTGAGGCTTATGAAATATAAGCCGAAATCAAATTTGATTTGGGTTTATATTTCATAAGCCCTAATATTCTGGCTTATTTTGAGACTTGAGGGTTTATATAAGTTATTTTGATATATCGTAATCAACTTAATATAAGCCTTAGGTTTCAATAAGCAGAAATTGGGGCTTATGAAATATAAGCCCAAATGAGCTTATGTTTCATAAGCCGAAACAAACACCTCCCAAGTAAGGTGTTGTTTAATATTGTTATTTACTATAATAACTTATTGTTTACATAGTGATGGAAGAAAACTACATTTGTGGATCTAGGCGTCATAACATTACTGTTCATAACCCGTTGAACTCTATTGAGTAGCTTAACCGCTCAGGTGCAAGGAAACCAATGTATTCAAATGCGAGTATTAACCTTGTGAATAATTTTTACATGATGTTTTCTCGCGTCTTTGTCACTTTGCATAGACTGAGGTTCAGACATCATGCATGCAGACCCACTATAAAACAGCCAACTATTCTCAACCCACACAAGAAGAAGGAACTCGATCAAGATCCGCGCCTGAATTTTCCTTCCATCCCATCCAAAAATAAAATGTAGCCGTTGAGTGTGATCTTCGTCTGACGGGTCAGTAAAAAAGTTCATAGGTGCTTCTGTTCTTGTGGAAATTCCTCGGCCCGCTACATATGTCTAAAAAGAACCTCTTAACCATCTATCGTCGGCGTTAGTGAGCCTGTGAGCTCTTTACAATGAACCGTATGTTCCCTAAAAGGAATCCAAGAATGCCTTGCAACAAACATGGCATATCACATCAACCGGAAATAATATAATCATGAGACGATACTTAAAGTGTTGTTTATTTCACTAAAATGTTTCGAGCCTGAATTTGAATATACTATGCGTATGTGATTATGTTACTTAAATGCAAATGGTTCCGTTTTGTTACATTGGGTATTTCAATTTATCTAATACTATCATATACTTTCTAGCTAGTGTGTTTTCTTTAGGCTCGTTTTGTGAAATGTAATTTGTTCAATAGTTCTGAAGACGGTTTTCAAGAGAAACCAAATGAACATGTATGGATGCTAATCGTTTGTTTTCACTTATTTAATTTTATTGATTCGTTAGGAAAAATGAGCTTATACATCTTTGTTTGTTACAACGTAAGTATCTGTACTGTACTACTAGTATGGTGCTTGCACATTGTCGCGGCAAAAAGTGATACGAATACAAAGTATACGACAAACATGTATACGGCTGATTTCGTAATGGTTAGCTGGATGCTTCGGAACTCCGTCCGCGGAAGCCGTATCGTGTTTCCGAAACGCTAGGAAACAGGGTAATTAATAAAATATAACATTTATTCATTAACTTAAAAAAACATTACGACTAAATTAAACACATTACAAAGAAAAAAAAAGTTACTAACGAAATAAAATGCTAATCTTCGTCTACATTCGGAATGTAAGTGTGTGCGTGATGGCAAATTGTATTGAACGGGTGATGTATCGAGATGGTAAGGATTTGGTGATGACGGTGTATGGTGATTTTTGTAACGGGATTGTCGAGATGAATTAGGTGTCGTATATCTTGAGGTGATTTGTTGGCTCCATTTGAGATGAAACAAGCATGAGTGCCCGCGCGATGCTGCGGGGCGTTAATTTTTATTTTTTTGCTCGTTTATTTTTTCGGTCTCATGTTTATTAGTTTGTTTCTTTCTTATATGGGCTTATTTGTTGGGCCTCATGTTTAAATGTTTGTTTTTTGGCTATTTGGTTTTTTTTCATATAATTTTATGTGATTTGGGTAAATATGTGTTAAGCATGATTGCTTGCGCGTTGATGCGGGGCGTTAATTTTTTTTTTATTTTTTTTTTGTATTTTGTGCGGGTTTATTTTTCCGGTCTCATGTTTAATAGTTTGTGTTTTTTATATGGGCTTATGTGTTGGGCGTCATGTCGTGGGTATTTTTTGATCTGAACAAATCAGTACTTTTGTAATTTTTTTTCCTATTTTGTGCCGAGCAATTTTTTTATATTATTTTGTGTGGGTTTATTTTTTCGGTCTCATGTTTAATAGTTTGTTTTTTTTATATGGGCTTATGTGTTGGGCCTCATGTCGCGGATATTTTTTGGTCTGAATAAATAAGTACTTTTGTAAAACTTCAAGTTAACTAGTAGTATTATTTTGCTTATTCACTTATGCAATAAGTGTCAATTCTCTGCAACTATGTATATTATGTAGTATTTTTGTTATGAGTCATAAGGATTCAAATAGTCTATTTTTAAGGGTAAAAAAACCTACTTTTTATATTATGTTGTGCAATATTTTTTTAGAATACAATTTGTCATATACTAAAAATATTATAAAAAAAATATAGACGTTTTTCCGACGTACGCGTTTCTTAAATTTTAAAATGTTGCCGTGTTCCGGTACCCGTACTCGTCCCCGTCCCCGTGCAACTTAGATGGTTAAGCATCCTTTCACTAACAAACGAGATCTATGTTCATGTTGTTTGTATTCTTCTATTTTAATTAACTGAATATATATGATCATAACATATCTAGTTGATGTTACTTTCTTCATTTCATAAATAAGCGGGGATTAACGAGCTTCTCGTCAAAATCTTCATCTTTTGCTATTAAGGGCTATTTTACATATTATCAAGAATAATCACATATTGTTACACTAGTTTTAATGCCCGTGCATGCACGGGGCTTAGATATTATGTTTTTTTAACTACATATATATATTTTTTCTGTTTTATAAGTTGTTATAGAGTATTATCGAAATATATGAAGATAATAGATTCATTAAATCTTTTTTATATTACGTAGTATATGAATTTGAGGATGATTACTAATTTTTTTTCTTTTGATTTACCTGTTTTTTTACTCGACATTGTGAGCCAACTAATCCCAGCGAAACAACCCTTTTAGGTAGCCCGGAGTCGGGTCAAGTGAACATTCGATGTGCTTCGGTTGTACAACATGATTCTGCCGACAATGAAAAATCTACAAAAAACTATCGGTAAGATTTGAGATGTGATTAACAATGTTAAATCTTTGTTTGGAAGTAAGAAATTGTTTACGTTTTGTTGTATTTAAAAAATAAATATAGAGTTTAAAGTTAAGTGGTTATTTGTTTATTTTTTAAAGTTATAATAAAACTTGTAAATTTATAAATTACACTTTTAACTTCATAAATTATTAAAATTAAACTACTAAAGTTTTATTAATTATCTCCCCTTTTTTTAAGTTTTTGTTTTCACAAATTTGACACATATATTTTTATGTGTTTTTTTCTCCGTCAAATTTCTTCACCAATTTTTTTCAATTTTGACCAAATTGATTTAATTTTGACTTTTTATTGACCAGTCAGATCGCACGATTTTTGCCTATGTGGCAAAATCAAGCATTCTGATTGGTTCAATTTATTTTCACATAAGATTTAATCTGATAGAAAACTCTGAAATGATGTAATTCTTTTATTATATAAAAGATTGTTACGGATATGAAGCTCAAAATAGTTAGTTCGTATAACTGATTGTCGTTGAAAATGACATGCAAAAATAGCACTTTAGTTTCTGCTTTTAACCGGTTGATATGATTTTACAAAAGAACAGGTTTTGTTTGATTTAAGTACATGTGATATACATATAATGACGTAGAATCTTTTATAGTTGGTGTACTTAAAATAAAATATGGTTAAATAAATGTGGGGTCGTCATGGATATCGTGACAAGATCTAATGTTGTACCTAGACTTATAACGCCCCAAGTTCATATCAAATAAGGGTGCTAGTATTGGTACCCTCCCTGGCCCGTCAGAAAGTATAAAAAATGTACAAAAGATTCTTTTTGTACTTCATTTTTGCAGTATAACGCAGTTTTATTTCAGGTTCTGTTCCATATTTTTTGATAGTTTCATGCTTTTGACTTGTTAAACTTTATAATTTTCATTCCGTATTTTTCGTGTCACAGTTTTATAACATATACAAAATTATAAAAATAAAAAAATAAAAAAGTGAAAAAAACCATAAAAAACATAGGAGGGTACGGATGGCTTTTTAGGGGGTACAAATAACATAAGCCATCAAATAATAGTTTCCTGACTTCTATTATTATTTTATACTGTACTTCAATATCAGTGTTCAATGTGAAGAATTTAAAGATTCATAAGCAAGATCGGTATGATGCCTAGTGCCAACCATTGTCATTTCCTGTCCAAATACATGGAGGGGCGGAACTAGGTATTCCTGCATCCGGATCAGATGAAGTTTTTAACGTGAGAAATTGCAAAATAAACTTGAGGAATGCGTTTTGCTGCGTTAATTTATAATTTTTATGTGTAGAAATATCTTTTTGCTCTATTAAATACAAACGGTTGATTCACAATAACCATTTTAGTATAGATTCATTAAAACTTGTAAACTGGTTCAAACTTTGTCATTTAAATAATATTGGGGTGCTTGGTTGGTGGTTTTATAGGGCAAGGAAAGGCAATGGTAATAAAATATGATGCTTAGTTTTCTATAATATACAATCACTTGTTACCCTAAAGTGAGTAATCCTTTATTCCTTAATAAATTGAGGGTTATGAGAGAAGGTAATGATAATTTACCTATTTTTGACTCAACTGCCGCTATCTTTTTTTCCTCAACTGCCATTATGCTTTCCTGGTTATATGTTTCATCATTTTTTTTCTCTTTCGATCTTTGGTTGTTGATCTGTTGCTATTATTTTCACTCACGTTATCTAATTTCTACACCCTGTATACATTCACGTATTTTATAGAAGTCTTGATTGTTTATGGGTTTCAAAAAATTTCTTAAATGTCATATAATGAATATTCTTGTAGGCTTCGTTGTACTTATTGTTCTCACTTTATAACATTTTTTTCCTTATGGTATTTGTTTCAATTCTGACATATTTCGACTAGTAGTGGATAAAGTTTCTTAAGAGCAAATTTCATTCATGGTAATAAATAAAAATCATAATCATTTTTCAACATTTGAATTAAGCAACAACATATAAAGTGAAATAACCATTGCATTTCTTTGCATTACCATTATCATTACTTTTCCTATTACACAATTTTAACCAAGCACCCCCTAATAATATGAAACAAAGGTTAAATTTCCAAAACTTTAAATATGAATTTGTTTCTATTCGACTAAAGAAACATTTTTACATAAAAAAATCGAAATAAAACATGAACCAAGGCTTTAAATTGCGTTTTTAATAATTTCTCATTTTCTCACCGAAATTAGAGTTTGATATTGATTCACCTTAAATACACCATCTTAAAAAATCTTGTGTTACATACATGTGTTGATTAGTTCTAGTAAAATACACCTAGCTTGGATCCGCCACTGCATATATGTACTATCTTAGTTTTCGTGATAACAATTACTAGTATATATTATGTTATTTGTTTGAAACTTTGAATGCAGTAACGTGTTTATAAGACAAACTAATAATGACGTTTAACACTTTGTTGTATACTTCATGGATGTTTTCCAAATAAATTAAACCGATTCTTTACTTTGGCGTATGAAGTCTTATTTGGGTTGACCTTTCTGAATAAATTACACGTTTTGTCCTTATGGTTTATATCAAATAACACTTTTAGTCCCTATTTGATTTTAAGTACACAAATCGTCCCTAATTTTCAAACTAATTGCATTGATGGTCCTTATTTTGTTAAAATAAAGTCCAACTGTGTAATAAATTTGTTTAAAATGTGTTACACAGATAGTCTTTATTTTTCATAATAGTGACTATGAATTAAACATGTTTGATAAAATAGGGATTATTATGTAATTAAAATTAAATATGGACGAAACATGTAATCTGGGTAAACCATAAGGACGAAATGTGTAATTTATCCTTTTTTTTTTAAGTGACATCAAAGATCAAACTAATTGTAAAATGTAAATTGCATATAATGTTGACGTACTCATTCAATAGACCACTCAAACACTATACGAAATTGTAAAATTGCAAATACCTACAGAAATAGAAATCAACTTTGTTCGGCATGGCATGGTTGTATACATGTATGGTCAAAAGATATCCTAACATGTTTGAACAAATCGAGTTATGATTATGAGGCCTACTTATTTAGGATTGCCCATTGTGTAACATTTTTATCAAGTCATTATGTAATCTATAACGAGCTGCACTTATCACTCTAAGTAGGAGTAACCTATTTCATCTCATTATTATAACTGTTTTCTTTGTAGAGCACTAAAGCATATACCAGCATCACACTAGCGCGCGCACGCACACACACACAATTGGGTATACCGGTATCACACATTACTTTTGATTCTGGTTTACTCCGGTGTGGATTTGTACCGCTGCAAACCATTTTCTCCATGTTGAGAAGATATAATAATTGTTACGCATGACCTACTTAACATTCATTGTAAAATAACATTACACACTTCAATAGCTCCACAACCACTGATCTCGCATAGACAGGGCTCGCCAAATACATAAATCGCCATTAGTGATTTACAAGTGATGTGTAAGAACTTACAGGTGGTCGATGGTGACCATGGAGTTGCTCAATTAATGACTGAAGTTGTTAATGATGAGTCTGTGCATGCTCGGGTTTGTGAGAGTACTCATAATCAAGATGAACAAAAGCACGTTCTATCTCAGGCAAGAGCTCGAGTTTCTCTTGCAAAGACTCCCCGATATCATGAGCTATTTGCAGATGCATGTCTGATGGTAGGACGATGTCTACCTCAACAAAGTAATGAGAACCGAATGTGTAAGCTCTTACTGTATCAATGTGCTTTATTGACTTGTGGTGGTTCCAACAAAGGTAGGTGAGCTTTTGTAGATATTCTGGTGCTGCTGACTTCCCAACTAGGGAGTTTACGTTCTCCAACACTGTTAGTGACCATGTGCGAATAGTGTAAAGCGCCAGCTGTATATACAAATAGAGCCAGTCAAGAAGCAGCAAGCAATCAGCTATATGGTGATGTTTGGATGTACGACGTATGTGACTGACTAAAAATGGCAATGAATGAAGCTAAAGCTTATCTAAAATTCTAAACCAAAAGCAGTTCATACTTCATATGGCCCATTCCAAACCACAAGTTTACTCGTTTTGGCGTGTTACCCAACCTGCCAGACCCACTCATTTTCCCACCTCTGCCTTTTTTTAACATATGCCAAATGGCTACACGCAACTGAAGTCATTAGGTGCAGCAATTGTATTTTAAGTATTCTATACAGATATAAGAGTGTCAAACCTCCTTAATACTAGTTGTTGGCAAAAGTTTAAGCTACCACTACTGATTACAGCTCCCAGCATCTTCTAACAGGTGATGCTTAGTATGTAAGCATATGCACGCAGAGTAAAGTAGTAAAGGATATAGGGGGATGTGTCGTGAGAAAGATTAGTAAGAACTTACAATTATAGCTCCAACAGGATCCATCCAGTCGCTAACATAATTAGCAAGTAGTACCGCTATTAGCCCAATCAGATTGGTGACAACGTCAAAAAAGTGGTCCTGGGCATAGGCTTTGACAATCTCATTGGTAAATGAACGGCAATAGATACACAGGACGAGTTTCACCAATGTCACAGAAAGCATGATACCAACAACCCATTGCTCTTGCTCTTTGGTCAAGTTGAAATCCTTTTCCTGAAATGGTCATAATAGAAGTGTAACATTAGAAAGTGTTTTGCTATGCATTTCGAAAGTGATAATGTGATTTAAATAATCAGATGCCTATAACCAGCTGTGATAAAACGTGCTAGAGAAGACAGTGTTGAAGTGTTTTTGGAGTTTAATATTGTTCTCCAGTAATCAGATTATAAGTTGTTTCAGATTGACAATTTATGATTATCCAAGAAACTAAAGCATAAAATAACCCGAGAAAGTAATTCTTGTGTAAAATAGAAGATACAGCTGATAAGATGAACATAAAAGCCTTTCAAATTAGGTTAAGAAAAAGGGAAACTATGCATAATTTTTTGTCCCTTTATTCATCAATTATGTTTAACTTACAGTAGACGCAAGCGTGCGAACAGACTCCAATATTATCTGCAGCCCAAGAGTTGCCATGACGGATGCAAAGACAAGAATTCCCTGCAAATCAATTTTGAAATTCAGATATGAGTGCCAGGATAGCATTTTGGAGATACATGTAATCAGAGTATATGACTATCAATAAAGCCAACCTCCTAACCAAACAAAAGGAGCCTTTTTACATTTCTTGGATCACCTCAAAATGTAACACAGGACTAAATGCTACTTCATAACTATTACAAGAATGTGTCATAATAACATTTTTTTGTTGCAACAAAAAAAGAGAAGGCACACGTTCATAAATTTGATAAAATATTGTTTTCATCAGGGTGACCCGCAAGCATATTCAGTAGAGTTGCTAAGATAGACAGATAGGTGGATTTGGCAACTGTCAAAACAGGTTCGAATTTGATTAGGTCACTTTTCAAAAAAGGCAAACGTGTTAGGTAACGGCTTCGAGATATCAAGGTTAATTATGATCACAAAACATACTAACAATCTAATGATTCTAATCTTTGATTAAAACAAGTTACTATGCACTACAAATTAAGTAAATTTTTACTTTTTGGCTTTAAACAATTTGACCCACTCGACCCGCTTGAGATCAAGCACAACCCAATAGGTAATTCGGATCAAAACCCCTGATATTTGACCAAGGCATCGTGTTTATGGAAATTATTGTTGCTACAGTTTATATACTCTAATAATTGCTTCATATTTTCTTGGAAACTATCATATATTACTCCGTAATATATTATAAACACAAATCGAGCTCCTTTTAACACAACAAGGCAACAGGCCAGAAATCTTGCAAGTTGATATATTAAAGGCACCAAGTGACAAGCTGCAGACTAACCAGAGGCTGCATTCGTCTCTTTCCGATTGGATATTGGTAGGGGTTCTTTGTCTGCATGGAGAATGCTGTAAACCAAAGGATAAATCCTGATAGCAAATCAAGAAGTGAATCTAAAGTGGACGCAATTATGGCCAATGAACCACTCCTTACGGACGCATAAACTTTTGCCACGAAAAGAACCATGTTTGCCACATTTGATATTCTAATGGCAAGTGTCTCCCTTTTTTGCAAACTCGCTTTTTCTTCCTGCAAGTCAAACAAGCATCTGACGGTTAGTCAAAACACACATGCTTCGAGCATTTTGTTACATATACTGAAATTTACACTTAACAACGATTGAGTCTTACCTCCGACAATCGAGGCACAAAACCACGTTCTGCTAAGGCATCCATTTCAGTAAAGCCCTCAAGCATCTCTACCTGCTGCTGGTAATACTCTGCTACATTGTCTTCTGGGACTGAGAAATTTAAGCAAGTTAATTATAATGCAATATAGTTGCACAAACAACTAGAACACATATGCATGCAGAAAAAAGCGAAATAGGTCTGAGAACAACATAAGTTGGTTATAAGCTGAGTTCTTGAGTATTGCAGACCAAGCTAATGTTAAACTACCCAGTTAGCTACCATATAAATATACGACTCGAAATGCTGCTTTCAGCATCATGGTTGCCTTTATATAACTGACGTGTGACAGCATTAGCCAAAATAGCTAATCCACAAAAATCTCCTACCATCGCCATTTTCAGAACTTGCCATTTCACGCCTAAAACATAACAATGAAATTAAACATGTGCATTAAATAGAATATTCCCATGCAAGTCCAAAACTAGTCACATTTTCAATTTCATATGAAAAAAAGTATATTATAAATTATATAATAATGAGCCGGTAGAGAAACATCCTATCCTATACCTAACAAAGAATCAGGCATCATCGAATCATATAGCCGCCTAAAAATACACTAGATCTCCAATAAGTCAAAAACTAGTCATAAACGTCTTATAAGATCTTCTAGAATGTTAATACAAACAAAATGAAAGCTTACTAACTATAACAGAGAAGAATCTCCCATACTCCTATATCCGTAAACTTTCTTGAAAAATAAATTCTTAAACCAGCAGACAATAGCTCCTATTCTTACTATTTTCATCAAAATTCTTATTCCGAAGATAAACATGGATACCGTATCAATTTATTCGCAGCGCCTAACCTAATCATATTTTATCACCAAATAAAAAGCTGAGAGATATTTGTGATAATTAAGATCCTTTAATAATTGATATTCGATACCAAACTCATACTCTATTTTGTCCTTAGTCACAATTTAAAAATACTACTACTAGTTACTCAATTTAAGAAATAAAAACATGAAATGATTAAACAATTACAGCTAAAAAACAAAAAAAAACAAAAAATTGTCTACAAAACAAATTACAGTAATAACTAATTAATTCACCTAACACTCCTAAACAGTCGTGCAAGCCACGTGGAGCCTTCTCCGTATGTTCGGAAGAAACCTGATAACCGTCAAAGTTGAGCCGCCATGATCCGTCACCTCCGCCGCCGCCGATATTGACTTGTTTCAAAAGAAACTTTTCCTCTTCTTCTTGAGCGACATTATAGCTGCTCTCAATGTGTAACGGTTCCACCATTGTGGAAGTGAAATGGTTATTAGGGTTATTGAGAATGAGAATGTGGATGGAAGTGTTTTAAAAAGAGAGTGGTGTTTGGGAAGGGTATATTTGGAATAATAATAATAAGATCTGATTTTTTATTTTTATTTTTTTTGTTGGTAGGTGAGTTTGTGGATGCGTATGCGTGATACGCTTCACTTGCTCTCCTCTATCACACTTTAACTAATAAGCGTAAGTGTACAAGTAGCCTCATAATTCGAGTCACGTCAGCGTTAATTTAGTTTTTCTTTTTTATAATCTTCTTTGCAACTAGTGTAATGGAAAAACTTTTTAATCATTCAAATATACCTCATTTATATACGAAATATACTTTACATAAACAAAATAACAACTCAAATTTGACGCAAAAAAAAACTCATAACTCGGTCGTGCAGTCGACTGAGTCTTGCTTAAAATCTTTTAAAAACGCGTCAGTTGAGGGCACCGTAACAAGGGATGGCGCACCTTCGAAGACTGTGAATGAGTCATCCGTCCGTTGTTACGGATGGTCTAAGCTTATAAATAAATTATTTTTGAAATTACTAAAATGTTTATGGACAGAATTACAAAACCATGTTAGAGATGAGCCGAGCGTACTAAACATCTTGGTCCATTTAAGTTTATGAGGCTCGGGTTTGTTTTGATCTTACACTTTTAGTTCGAACTCAGCTCTATGGAATGTCTTATAAGCTTCGGATCAATTTGTTTTTAAGATAGGTCCAAAGAAAATAAAGCTCGGCTTGTACATAGCTTGTTGAGTACATTAGGCAGGAGGTCATTGATTATGCTTGTTAATTGTACGTGTATAACGTACGTTTACGTATATATTAAGTATTCTCATGCTTTGTTTAGACTCGTCTAAAAACCGTGTTGATATGGTATTGGTTTTTTTCGGTCTCGGAAGAAGAAAGAAGTTCAAGGTCTTACAAGTGTATAATAACTAGCCTTTGATAATAGTGGGTTATATGCCTAGAACGAGTAGTCTTAAAAAATTTGCAGCTAATGAGAATCAAACTCGAAACCTTATGATGACGTATAATACGAGCACCAAGCTTACTGGGCTTATTCATAATATACGCACATGGGCCCAGGCCCAATACAATAAATAGCCGGACTGCTAGGCCTGACAAAGGTCATGCTCCGGATATTCCAAAGACGCACGTGAGTATCTTCAAAGCCGCACCTGTTGCATCTCCGCGGACAAACACTGACCGCGGAAGAACACTCGCGTCCGCAAACACGATTATACGTGGAC
>BQNB010135753.1:0-15098 GCA_026074375.1 Tanacetum coccineum | reverse complement strand
TGGCGTAAACACTGTTCACCCACCGTTGGTCAACCGCCGGTCAACCGCCGCCGGACCACCGGTCAACGGTGGTCAACGACGGTGGTCAACGGTGGTCAACGACGGTCAACACCGCCGGACCACCGGTCAACGGCGGCGGTCAACGGTGGCGGACCACCGTTGACCACCGTCGGACCACCGCCGGACCAACGGTCAACGGTGGTCGACGGTAAGTCAACTGCCGGGTCGGACCGGGTATTGGGCCGGGTCGGGTCAGGTATTGGGCCGGGCCGAGTCGGGTATTGGGCCGGGTCAGGTCGGGTCCGGGTCAGGTCGGGTCATGGGCCGGGCAGAGTCGGGTCATGTTCGGGTCCTGGTCGGGTCGACACGTGGCGTCACCAGAGTGGGCCACGTGTCACAACACCGAAAATCCTCACCCAGGCAAGCCTGGGTTCGAACTCGGGACCCCTTGTATAGAGGCTATGCGCACTTCCGTTGTGCTAAGCATAGCCTCATGTATATACATGCGAAAAATAATATATAACCCTTATATTCTTGGTCCAGGTTTAATAAAGATAAAAGGTTCAAACAGGGACAAAAAAGGTTCATAATAAAAAGGTTAAAATATGAAAGGCCGGTACCGTTGGACTCGTTTTTTCGTGCTCATTCCAATGGTGTGATCGAGGAATTTTTGTGACTTCGTTTGGACCTCGATAAATGTGAAAACGTCGTCGAAAGTCACCCAAAAATTACCGTTTTTGCTTCGTTTTCAATCCTTTTTACCTGTAAGACATAAAAACACAATACAAACATATTTGAAACATAATTATCTATATTTTAGTGTTTTTAGTCTTTTTATGGTGTTTTTCGGAGTACAAAATATGTATATTTTAGCCAATATCAAGTCGCCTAGCTTGACTATTAACTAGAAATAACTAATTGGGCGTTTAAATCTAAATGTTTAATTAGGTTGGATATTTATTGTGTGCTTTAGTTATTGTGTGCATTTAGGCATGCTATAGAGCCCTTCACATAAGCCATTGGCATAGGTGTGTAATTAACCAATACATGATAGGGAGAAGAAATATTCACCATTACATCAGTTAAGACGTGACAATTCATTATCTATAGTTAAATTGCTAATGAGGAGTAGTGCGTCCTAGATAAATACGTTTCCGAAATTATTTGTTTGCACAAATTTATTTTTCCTTGTCATTTATTTTTATTATTTTTAGGTTAATATTAGTTTAAAATCAACAATCTCAAAACCAAGATTATTTACTTGCTTTATAAAATACACAAAAACCCCAAAGAAATCATATCTCGTCTCTTATATCAATTTGTCATACTTTACAATCCTACCTCACTATTCCCCAAGAGAATGATCAATCTCTCGGTCTTGCTTATACTACACTACAACGGCTAAGTACACTATCTAGGGGTTGTTAATCTTGGTGCTTTACACATCGCACATATGTGATCCAAACACATAAACCCTAATTCAATCACAAAAGTGATTAAACCCTAGTTGTCAACAGAAATCAAAAACTCTAAAACCCTTATATACATAAATCGACAAAAAAAAGCATAACAAAAAGTAAAGATTTAATTCTTATGTCAACAAAAGCAATTACTAAGAACCCTAACTAGGTTATATATGAGAGTGGCTCTGATATGACTGTATGGTAGTGGTGGTCATCGGCATGACCCATAAAACGTGCACTGTGAAAAATACACACATAGGGCCAGGTAGACCAATACCTTGAAAGGAATATCTCCTAATCACGGATATAACCTATTCTAACACGTATAAACGGTATTTAAGGATTACTTACTTGATTTTGTAGTAAAGCTCCTAGACTTTCTTGACTTGCACAAAATCTCCTTCCACCTGATCTTGATAATTCAGTCGAACAACTAGGGTTTCTTGGGGAGAGTCACCACGTGAGATGCGTCAGGTATCCACCGATACTACAGAGGTAGAACTATGGCTACGAACATATACAAGTTGGAGAGTACAAAACGCAAGTAAGAGAAGTTGAATTTAGGAATCGACTTAAAGTTGATTAGGGTTCAACCATAAATGGTTTCGACCTTTTGGTTTGGTTGATCGAATGAGAGGGAAAAAGGGAAGGAGTTTACATTATTATTGTGATTTCTAGGTTAGGTGTCTTTGTATTTATTAATAAACCAAAGAGAATCATAATTGCACTAGAAATCCCTAAATGAGTATCCATAAGTATATACAAGTTTGACAAGAAGTTAAACTCCCCCTTAGGGGGTCGCCGAATTCCCAAAACCTTTAGGGTTTCTAGTTTTGCCATTTATACTTAAATATGTTTATCTCGGATAAATATATACACCCTGGATAATTACGTTTTACCCCTCTATGAGAATAATTCCAAATTATCATTTTCTCTTTATTTCCATTTCACTTCGCTACCCTCTTCACATTACCAACTTATGTGTTCCGTTTAGTGCGTAACGGTGTGACCCATCAGCAATTCTAT
The DNA here is from genome assembly GCA_026074375.1 of Tanacetum coccineum. NCBI lineage: Eukaryota > Viridiplantae > Streptophyta > Magnoliopsida > Asterales > Asteraceae > Tanacetum > Tanacetum coccineum. The sequence goes on along the minus strand of BQNB010135753.1, from coordinate 12,609 downwards.
GAATGACAGTGGTGAAAAACGTTGTTCTTTGCACACAAATCCTTTCACGAACAACTCATATTGTTCCCCTTTATGAGATTAAGCGGGGATATCCGAAAATTAATATTTCTTAGCTATCAGTATTCAATAACGGCTCATGTTATTCTTTTTTAATATTTAACCTGCGCGTATACAAGTTTAAAAATCAAGTACGACTTATTTTTTTTGAGCAAGGACTTAAATTATTATTATCAGGAATATAAATATCAAAACGAAGGCATGAACTCACATGTTACTGTGAGATGACAATAAATAGAGGAGATTGTACATACATCAACGACACATGTTTTTTCAAGGGTCATTACGTGTGAAGACGCATAATGTCTAAAACTTGATATCAATAGCTAAATTCATTCAATATCAACCTAAACACCATGCCACTTAAACAAAGTCAAATCGTTCATGCAGCAAAAATCTATACAAATATTAATCAATTAATACATAATGAAAAAAATTTGTAAGACCAACGGGTGCATTGGTAATATAAGTGTAAAAGATTTACTTACAAAACAATCAATTTATGATTTATCATAATGTTTAAATCAAAAGAAAGTTATTAATATATTATTATTCGTTAGTACTATTTGTTCAAACATCGTACATGCACAGGTTCTAAAAATAGTATGACTCATGTTATACGTACCCCCCTAAACATCGTTTGTATCCCCTATGTTTTTTGATTTTTTTGATTTTGATTTTATTTTTATAATTTTGTATATGTTATAAAACTGTGACACGGAAAATACGGAACGAAAAATATAAAGTTTAACAGGTCAAAAGTATTAAATTGTTAAAAATTACGGAACAAAAACTGATAAAAAACTGTGATGCAATGTAAACCGGAGGACAAGAAAACATGTTTTGTACATTTTTTGTACTTTTCTTGTACTTTTTGGTAGGCCATGAGGTACCAATAGTAGCACCCATAGATCTGGACGTCGATAAGAGTGATTTATTGTTGTTGAACTGTTTAGTATTGCACCAACAAGTTGTCTGATTTAGAACGCCCCTATCACCAAAATTAACCTTTGCCCTACCACTATAAAATTTAATGACGAAAATGCGTCGGCAGACCCTACACTAACTTCATAGTTTTCCTTTAAATACCCTCGCCCTATCCATTGTTCCTTCCCTTTCCTTCTTCCTTCTTCCTGATACATACTTTTTCTAGCCATGTTGTCTTCGATCTTCCCTTCAAATGACGATCATCTGTCGTTCTTGAGCTTCCTGGAGGACGTTATTATCGATTTTCCACTTTCCAACGACTGGAGCCTGAAATCATACAGTTCTAGTTCTGGCTCAGACGATGGTGAAACAAATCAATTGGACATTAGTCCTATTGATCACGAACGTAAGAGGAAACGCATGATATCAAATTGAGAGTCTGCTAAGCGGTCACGAATGAAAAAACAAAAGCACTTGGAGGATCGAAAGAACCAAGTGTCCCTATATAAGACGGGTGTCCAAGAACTTATGAACCGGTTACAATTTGTGAACCATAATGGACAACTCATTTGTCGAGAAAATGAGAGACTCAGATCGGAGTCATTGATGCTTCAACAAAAATTATGCATTTTGAACCAACTATTAGTTGTCCCGGAGCTCAACTACGTACCTCTGCTTGGCCATGCAATAATAATAACGTTACCACTATCAATAAGCAAAACTTACCATCATTAATCACATTTTAGTCCATACATACTTTCCAAAAAAATTATAGTTACGTGCATGAGCTAGTCATTATCTCACTCTTTCTGTGTAATATATCCAAGAGGCAGGAGCTTAGTAAGTAAAGAGAATTTTAATGATTTTTTTTTAATTATTATTCTATGTAATATTGGAATATGGTGACTTTTGGAAAACCATTTGGGATCCAGAAACTATTTCTTAATTTGTTTCTAATTGAACTTCTAATGAAAATTATGTTTTGTGCTTTACTATGGTCTTTGTTTCGAATCGCACCATGTTTTTTGTCTGTCTTTTCCTCTTCGTATTTCGTACATGGGATGCGATGAAATTTGGATTCTAGCCAACAAAAGTAAATACTTGTTTAATTATTCGCGCTGCTGAGAGATCAAGGATTAAACTTCTTTTATTACAAATTAATCTTAGTATTAGCTAGAGTGCTAGACACATTATTCTGACAGGAAGACTTTGCGCGATTGAAATTGTGTATGGGGAACTCATATACATACTATTTACTATCGGTTAAGTCGGTCAAATGATATTCCAAATTTCCAATTAATCTTAGAGGCCATATAAATACTTTGATATAGACCAGAAGTAAATTGTGGACATCTAGTTTGGGAAGGAGGGATTATTTTGAAACAAAAAATTGCCGAAATGTATCCATGTGCAAACACATCAAGATCAAGCAACAAAGGAACTTTAGGAGAGGCAAGCAAAAAGGTGAAAGAAACATAATTTATTTACGTCTTTACATCCCAACCGGTTCCATACTATTTTAACTCTGTATGTAGCGTCGAAAGTATGAGATTTGTAGAACTATGTTTTTGCATACAACCAAATACGAAATTTGTGCGTCCCTTTGTCAATGTATAACATGCATGTATTTTGTGTATTTTAAGCTCACTAATTTCGGATAAAGGCTATTTGGGGAAAAAAAGCAGTAGGTGTAAGCTAATGATAGTGTTAGAATGACTGATTTGTTTGTTAAGTACCATTAGAGAAGGAGTAACATTTTAGAGGATTTGTGGAAAGCTAAACCGTTGTTGCACCAAACAGGTTGTTGCCAAACAAGCTCTCCACCACCAATACAGATAGGTTATGGGTAGCACAACTTTGATTCTTGATTTCTGCATCTCCCAAACAAGCATACATTGCTGGTTGAATGATGTGGGGGTTTTAATGTAGGGAAATGTAGTCATGGAGTTATGGTTTTGGTGATTAAGGTGAACTAATTCCGTCTGATCTCTTCCATCACCCTTCACCTCCCCTATCTCTCTGAATCATACCGATCCCTATTATACCATCATCAATTTTAAATCAACCATTCGATCTCCCTTCAATCCAAAAAATAGAAACTAAATCCCTCTCCGTTCGCTAGATCCGTTTCGTTTCTCGCTCATAGATTCCTATTTGTCTATTATTTTGCTTTCTTTTGATCATGGGTATTGATGATTGGCAAGAGGTTTCAAGGAAGAAGTTTAATGTCCGCAGTAATGCTGATCATACCCGCCACATCTCTACGTTCATCTTTGTCACGAATTTTCCGGATATCACCACCTCTAAGGACCTGTGGGAGGTTTGTAAAGGATATGGGAATGTTGTTGACGTTTACATCCCTAATCGGAAATCGAAGGCAGGGAAACGGTTTGCTTTTGTTCGATTCATCAAAGTCGAAAATGTCGACCGTCTCGTGGGTAACCTGTGCACGCTATGGATTGGCCGTTTGCACTTACACGCCAATGTGGTTCGGTTTAATCGCCCTCCAAGCCACTCTCCTCGGCCTTTTCACTCTGCTAGACCTACGACTACTGGAGCTTCGTCCTTTGCTTCGGTTTTGAGAGGTATCCCTGACAATGTTAATAATATCTCCACTGCTCCAGCCATGGTTTTAGCTGATGATTGTGTGGTGACTCGTAATCTTGATAATTTTGTTATGGGGGAAGTAAAGGACTTTTCTTCTATTAACAACTTGCATGTTCTTTTATCAAATGAAGGCTTTCAACAAGTGAAACTCGCTTATTTGGGTGGTTTGTGGATCATGATACAGCTGGTTTCAGTCAAGGTTAAGTCTAATTTCTTGAAACACGTTGGGGTTGCATCTTGGTTTAAACAATTGTGCAATGCTCAGCCGGATTTTGTCTCTAGGGAGCGGGTTGTGTGGGTTGACATAGAGGGCGTTCCTCTTCATGCTTGGTCACGTTCCACTTTTATTAAAATCGGGTCACGGTGGGGCGAGGTGTTGGAACTCGAGGAAAACAAAGACGACTGCTTTGCTCGTAAACGCATATGTATTAAAACTAAGCAAGAGGATAATATTCTTGAGAAGTTTAAAATTATCGTTCGAGGTAAAGTCTTCGTCTTGCGAGCCAAAGAACTTTTTGTCTGGTCTCCTATGTTTAAAGATCTTACTGACGACGATTTCTGTTCCGACGATGACTCTGTCAAGGGCGATGCTATTAACAATAACGTTGCTAGCAAGCAGGTCCAACCGGATGCTGAAAGTGACGTTGAGGGGGTATCTGATACATGTTTTGGTGATCAGGATAATGAGTCGGGGCTAAATCATTTGCAGCCACAGTCTCCAAATGTGAAGGAAAAGTCTAGCGACCCTTTTAATCTTTACGATCTCCTTGATAAGCATAAACTTAATAAACAGGACAAAGGTAAGGTGAACTCGTCGTCAGATTCAAGCATTCCATATCCCCCTGGGTTCACTCCCGAGAATGCTCAAAATTTTAGTGATCCCCAAAAGGTTAATGATGTAGAGTGTCACATGTCACAGAATCGCTCCAATGGTTTTAGTTCACGGATTGTGGAGGATGCTCAGCCTAGTAATGATAATTTTCATCCTTTATCTCCGGGTGCAGGCCATAAAAGTAACAAAGGAGGTTCTATCTTGGAGGTGTTAGATGACATGGTTAAGGTTGGGCAATCAATGGGTTTCTCTATGGAAGGATGTACAAAAGACATGGAGCGTATTATCGGATCGCAAGGAGATTTTTTCGGTTTTAAATGAATTGTTTGTCCCTTAATATTCAAGGCCTAGGGTCCAAGGCCAAAAAAGCTTGGATCAAGGAGCTAAATAATAAACATAAGGTGAATTTTCTTTCTATACAAGAAACCAAGACGGATTGCATTTCTGATATGGATATTAGAGTTTTATGGGGTAATCATAATTTTGATTACACCATTAGTGATGCAGTTGGTAATTCAGGTGGTATATTATGCGTGTGGGATCCAAGCGTTTTTCGTAAAGAACAACACATTACCTCGGATAATTTTGTTGCTTTGTACGGTTCTTGGATTCCTACACAGACGAAATTGCTTATGGTCTCCGTTTACGCTCCCCAATCCGTCATTAGCAAACGGTCTTTGTGGGATTACATTTCGTCTCTTATCAATCGTTGGAATGGTGATTGTATGCTCATGGGTGATTTTAATGAAGTTAGATGTTTGGAAGATCGTATGGGGTTGATATTTAACGTTCAAGGAGTAAATGAGTTTAATACTTTTATTTCTAATTCGGGGCTTGTGGAAATTCAGTTGGAAGGGTACTCTTTTACTTGGTCTCATCCTTAGGCCAGTAAAATGAGTAAATTGGATCGATTTTTTGTTACGGAAGGTGTGATATCCTTGTTTCCTTATCTGTCAGGTGTTTGCCTTGATAAGAATCTTTCGGACCATAGACCTATATTATTACGGGAGGTGGTTTTTGATTATGGGCATATTCCCTTTCGGATGTATTTGGTTTAAATTGCAAGGGTTTGACCATATGGTTCGAGAGACTTGGTCTGATATCGATCTTAACGACAATAATATGATGGTTCGATTTAAAAAGAAGTTGCAGATCCTTAAAAAGGAGATATGAGTTTGGGTCTGTGACTACAAAAAGAAGCAGTCTGTTCGTACCTTGGATCTTTGTTCCAAATTGCGTAATATTGACAGAATTTTTGATCAAGGTGGCGTGACAAATGATCTTCTTCTGTCTCGCTTAGATATCCTAAAGCAACTGCAAGATATTCAATCCTCCGAATCCCACGATTGTATTCAAAAGGATAAGATTCAATGGGCGGTCGAAGGTGATGAAAATTCCAAGTTTTTCATGGAATCATAAATCGTAAACGTGCGAATTTGGCTATTAAAGGTGTTATGGTTGATGGTGTTTGGGTGGACGATCCTGTTTGTGTTAAGGAAGAGTTTCGTTCACACTTTGCTAACCGGTTTCGAGCCCCGGTCAATCATCACTGTAAGCTTAATTTCATTTTCCCTAACCGCTTGTCTCCTTATCATGTTGGGGATTTGGAGAGGCCGGTCACTAAGGATGAAGTTAGAACTGTGGTTTGGGGTTGTGGTAAGAATAAATCTCCTGGTCCAGATGGGTATACGTTTGAGTTTTTTTGTAATTCTTGGGACATCATAGGATCTGATTTATTTGAAGCAGTTGAGTGGTTCTTTGTTCACTGCTCTTTCACTAGAGGATGTAATTCTTCCTTTGTTGCCCTCATACCAAAAACACATGACCCCAAATTTGTTTCTGACTATCGGCCGATAAGCTTGATTGGTAGCCTCTACAAGGTTATCACTAAAATCTTAGCCAATCGTCTTTCATTCGTCATTTCAGATCTCATATCGGATGTTCAAACGGCTTTTCTCCCGAATCGACAAATACTTGATGGTCCGTTTATCATCAATGAATTATTGTCTTGGTGTAAGAGTAAGAAACAACAGGCCATGGTGTTTAAAGTTGATTTTGCAAAAGCTTACGATTCTATAAGGTGGGATTATTTAGACGAGGTTCTTAGAGCCTTCGGGTTTGGTTCAAAATGGCGATCATGGATTGGTGGCAGCCTACGTTCGGGTATGGCTTCTATTCTCCTTAACGGAAACCCAACATCAGAATTTCAATTCCATTGCGGTTTGAAGCAAGGAGACCCGTTGGCTCCTTACCTTTTTATTATTTTCATGGAGTCACTTCACTTGTCATTTTCTAGGACTGTCGACGAGGGGATTTTCACGGGTATAAAGATTGATTCGTCTCTCAATATTTCTCATCTTTTTTACGCGGATGACGCGGTGTTTATTGGAGAGTGGTCGACGGCAAACATTTCTGGTATTACTCATATTCTCCATTGTTTCTCTTTGTTGTCTGGTCTAACTATCAATATTAGAAAGAGTCATCTCCTTGGTGTCGGTCTGCCTGATGATAGAGTTGCGGCTGCAGCTTCAAACTTAGGGTGTTAGGTTATGAAAACTCCATTTAAGTACTTAGAAATGATGGTAGGTGGTAATACTTCGAAAATTCAGGCATGGGATGAGGTGATTGGTAAACTTAAGGCTCGTCTTTCTAAATGGAAGCTTAAAACACTTTCTGTTGGAGGAAGACTTACTCTTTTGAAAGCGGTGCTAGGGTCCACTCCTCATTATATTAATGTTTATTATTATTATTATTAGTATGATGATGCAAAAAGTCATTAATACCTTTTTATTAAAACATGTGAAAAGTCAAAAATACACTTTTTGAAAGGTTTAATTGACAGAAACTTTGGTCAAAGGACCAAAACCATGACAGTTTAAAACCACAATGGGAGGATCCACAAGAAAGTTCAAAAGCTAGATCCGTTAAAGCCGACAAACCAAATGAACCATTTAAGTAATTAACTCTTGTTTCAACTATAAATAAAGTGCATTATCCGCTTCTAAAATTGTCGCATTTTCATGGTTCTACTTGGAATGTCATCATGCGGGAAGTCTTTTCACTTAAAGAACGAGGCATAGACTTGATTTCTCATTGTCAGATCCGTTTAGGAGATGGTTTGCGTACGTAGTTCTGGAATGATGTGTAGGTTGGAGATTCTCAGCTTCGACATTTATTCCCCCGCCTTTTTGCCTTGGAGACTAAAAAAGATTGTTCGGTCGCCTCTAAAATCCAGTCTTCGGTTATCTCTACATTTCGACGTCCTGTCAAAGGAGGTATCGAAACCGCTCAGTTAGATCTTCTTGAAAAGTCTATTGAAGGGACGATCTTATCTACTTTGGATGATAGGTGGATTTGGGACTTAAATGGGGAGGGTGTTTTTCAGGTTAAAGATGTTCGCACCCTCCTTGATGATTATTTTTTTACCAAAAGACTCTACTGCCACTAGATGGGTGAATTACGTCCCGATCAAAATAAACGTGTTTACTTGGAAGGTCTTTTTGGATCGTCTGCCTTCTCATCTCAACCCGTTGAATCGCAGAGTCTAGATTTCGGACTCGAGGTGTCATATTTGCTTTTCAGCCCAGGAAGATTCGTCTCATTTATTTTTTAGCTACTGTTTGGCCAGGGATGTTACCAGGTTGGTGTGTCGTTGGTGGAATGTTTTGTGGTCTCCTTTTTCCTCGTATGCAGACAGGCTTACGTGGTTTAGCTCTGTCAGGTTATGCTCCAAATTGAAAAAGATGTTGGAGGGGTTTTTTTATGTGGTTTGGTGGAGTATCTGGATGTAGAGGAACCAGCTGTTATTTTCGACGCAACACCCTCGTCAAGATGTTTTGTTCGATGACATTGTTTCTCGCTCCTTTACTTGGATTCATTCGAGGTGTAATCATATTTTTAGCTGGGATTGTTGGCTTCAACGGCCTTATTTAATTTCCTTTTAATTCTCCTCTAGCTTCTTGCTAGTTGGTTTTCTCTAATAAAAGTTGCCGTTAAAAAAAAGCCTCCATTTCATTCACTGTACATATTTAAAAAGGAAGTGCATGCGTGTGATGAAATTCAAAAAAAGAAGAAAAAAAAGTGAAACATAACCCATGTAGTAATTACCACCCATACCAGGCCCCTTACCTAGGAATGGAGCGATGGGTATTAATTTTACTTTTTGATTCCATTCACGGTTACCAAACAATAATAATAAATGTCATACCCATTCTTTGATTCCAAAACCCGCATACCAAATGCACCCTCAGTATATGTAAAGAAATAAAAATCTATTTAATATGCAAAGGAGGACATTCAACAGTCGTGTCTATTAAGGGGGCGTTTGTTTGGGGAGCTTGTATTGGCTTCACGAAATTCAAGGTGAAAACATTTGTTTGGTTAAGATACGCAGCTTTTGGAAATGGTTTTGAGTCAGAGAACTTGAGCATATGCTAAAGAGAAAAAAAGTGAGTTTACATAATTTTGTAGGCTCAATTTTCACAATGTCTCTATATCTCTCATAATAAATACATCAACTATTATTTAAAATAATACTTTTAATTAAATATAATTCTTTTCTTGCACCATTTTATATATATATTATATCTTTACCCAAAATTCAAAATTCAAATGCAAATCTAAATTCAAATTCAAATCCAAAATCATCTACGTACCAAACGCACCCTAAATAAAAATCTATTTAATATGGTGGTTGAGGTTGGTGGTTTGTGGCGATGGTGGGCCGCGTTGGCGATTTGCGACGGTGGTGGGTGGGGTTGATGGTGGAGGCGGTGCTAGGTAGTGATGGTGGTGGGAGGTTTGATAGTGGCGAAGATGATTGGTGGTGATGGTAGTGGCCGGCAGACTTGAAATGTAAAACTTAACTGATGATCGTTAAATATTTAAAGAAAATACACAAATTGGCCAAAAATATAAGTTGGGTGCCATTTTATGCAAGAAAAAAAGTGTGATACCTTGATTGTAAATGATCTTTAAGTTGAGTACCTTTTTGTGTCATTTACCCTTACATTAATATCTTTCTCACTTTTATAATTACGTCAATATATTTCCCGAACTTTTGTAATTATAACAATATCATTCGCAAACGTTTGTAATTACATTAATATCCTTCTCAAACTTTTAAATTCTCATGTATATTTAAAAAATCAACATTTTCTTTCATCACTTGAGACTAAAAAATATATATGAAAATATGAATGTATATGACAATATGTTCTTTCATAGCTATATCAAAACTTTTACAGTTACATTATCATATTCATACATTACTCGATACCAAAAAGTATATTCGTTGAATTTATAGTCTCAACTGGTAAAAGAGTTGAGGGATTAATATTATCATTTTCTTTCTGTTTATAGTGTGTTACAGATTCTAGTTGAGTTTGATGATGCTGAAAAGATGGAGGACTAGTGTTGCCAATTGCTAATTCCTTATAGCTGGGTCAAAGCCTATAAAAGCCATTTGAGCCAGCTTATTTTTTATCTCTCTGCCTCATATATATATATATATATATATATATATTTTATTATATATTATTATTATATATATATTATACATACATATTTAAATACAATATATACTATAATATACATACATATACTATATACATATATATATTACCATAATACCATATATAAAGATGGAGGACTAGTGTTGCCAATTGCTAATTCCTTATAGCTGGGTCAAAGCCTATAAAAGCCATTTGAGCCAGCTTATTTTTTATCTCTCTGCCTCATATTATTTATATATATATATATATATATATATTTTATATACTATATATATATATTTATTATATATATATATATATATATATATATATATATATTTACATATCTATATATATATAATACATACACTACATTTATTCATACATATATATATTCATAACATACATTTACATACATATCATATATTCAGTTACATTATATATATTACATACATTACATACATACTTATATACATACATATTTATATACATACATATATATACATACATTACATATATACATATCCTATTTATATATACATACATACATATACATATATCATAGATATTACATACTCATTATAAATATACATTATATACATATATACATATACATATCTATATATATATATATATATATATATATATATATATATATATATATATATATATATATATATATATATATATATATATATATATATGCATGTAATTCTTTCTTATATATTGATGTAATTACAAAAGTAAAAATAATATTTATATAATATTAAAATTTGAAAAAGATATGCATGTAATTCTTTCTTATATATTTAAGGTTTTTTAAACTTGTGCCCAAAGGGCACAAGATAAAAAGGGAGGGACTCAAAGAAAAATACACATGGACTCATAAATTTTGTGGGTCTATGTGTAGTTTTATGTACCTTTCTGTGAATCACTGTGTACTTTTCTGTACTTTAGGTCCTTTTTATCTTGTGCCCCTAGTACACAAGTTAAAAAACCCTTATATTTAAGTTTTCATTTATTGGCAACGTACTAATACTATTGTAGTGAAATACAAGAAAAAAAATCAAACGTTATGTCTATTACCAGTGGTTGCCATGCAATTAATCCGTTCAATTTCATTGTCATATTTTCTACTAGCTTCAAGGCCCGCCCGATGGGCGGCTAGCTTTAAAAATTCTTTTAAAAGATAAAAGATGTAGTAAAATGTTTGATACAATAACGTTAAAACAAATATAATTTTAAAACGTAAAATAAGGTCATGTTCTTGACAAATGTAAAAAAAGATAATAGATGGAGTGAAGAGGTTCATATGATCATGTTAAAAAATTAAACAAACAATAAACTCATGTTTTTAATAAATGGAGTAAAAAGGTTCATACGATCACGTTAAAAAATGATAACAGAAATATCGACCAAAGGACATGCGTAGGTGGTTAATAACTATGCAAGTATTTGCTGTTCCGAAGAAACACACGCTAGACCTGTTTTCTAAGACCACGTTCCTTGACAAACATATCAGATAATTAAAGTATATATATCTCGACAAATGAACATATGCTACGAATTTCTTAGTTATAATTAACCTTTTATCCATGATGAAAGCATGTTAAAAGATATGAAATCTATAAAAATAAACACAAAATGTGGGAAATGTAGCAAGTAAATCACATTCTCACGTATTTGTAATATAGATTACAAAGATACACAACTTGATATACTTCTAAGAGGGTTATTTTATATACACTACAACTATTGAAAACTGATCTCTTGCATTATTTACCGACGTCTGCAGTTGTGTCTTGTCACGCATCATTTATCCATAATCTTCCCAAGATTTACATCTTTAGATGCAGACACTTCTACCATACTTTTCACCGACAGTCGCCTATTCATCATTGTAGAAAGAAAAAAAAATTACTTACAAAATATATAAAAAAATAGATAAAAATTCGTTCCTATAATAATACTCATCAGACATATCTAATAAACACAACACCTGAAGGTGTGAAATTGTTGTGTTGTAAACCTGTAGAAAAAGTTCAGACTTGACACTCAACCTGATGCAATGAACAACTGTAATATATATAAATAAATAAAACAAACAACCGTGTGGTTCAGGTGTGTACCTTCTTATAATACCACAACACGCGTGTATCTCCTCAGGGTCTGATTCTACTTTCAGTTGTATGTATTGTTGTAGAATCTCGCAGAGGCATCTAATAGCATCATTACTAACAGTAGTGCTCCCACCAACACATACCACCTTAGTTGCAGTGCCACTGTTTAGTAATACTGAAGATAAATCATAGGTTGATTTTAACCCACTATATGTATCTGAAAGACATCTTAGCATCTGCGAATCATTGGATTTGTACATTTGAACCTAATGTGGTGGATTCCCAACCAAATTGTGTTGCTTGAATCATGCTCCGTTGGTTTCGCTTGGATCTCAAGATGGTTCAAGTTCAACCCCTGAGGTAAAGTGTCTAAATTGATTTCTGGTTCATGTGTGCTGGAAGATTGTTAAGTATTTTTGTATCTTATTTCTTACGGATATTCCTATAAAGCTGATGCATCTATCTGACTCAAAGAAGATGGCATCACATCTCCATCACCAATGTTTTGTGAAGTTGAAGCGACAACAATATTATTTGATATTACTAGTTTAAACCAATAGGTTGAACATATGTG
>BQNB010135752.1:0-18112 GCA_026074375.1 Tanacetum coccineum | reverse complement strand
TTTAATGCAACTCTTAGATTTATGATACTTGTCAAAACATTAGTCAGCGTGTAATAATGTTAAGAGCATGTTTAGTATCATCTTATGCCTCGGGTCCAGGGTCTGACCAAGAGACTCGAATTAAGTCGACCAAACGAGAACGTGTGAAAATCGTCAAAGGTCTGACCAGTAGACGAAATTCACCATGGGTTGGTATGGGTCCAGGGTCTGACCAAGAGACTCAAACCAATTGCACGTGTTCTACGATTGGGTGACATAGACTTAAAATTTTCTAGGGGTATTCACATAAATGTGTCAAAACGTGTACAAAGAAGCATGTAAACAGCTTTGTAATACTAATAATGACACTGTAGTGACATTCCATGGTTCACGGTAACTCCAATCGAACTCGCAAAGAAGCGGAGAAAAAGGTCAGCGCGAAGCGTATTAAAAACCTTATTTCTTTAGGGAATTACGTATTATGGCATATGTTCGTGTACTATTTTTGAGGCTTATAGTAGTAACCAAATGCAATACATAACTTATTAGCTTATTTTCAAGCTTAATATAAGTATTGTGGAGCTTATGAGCTCGCGGCCCAATAAGTCTATTTAAGTTGTGGCTTAATGGAAGGGCTTATTGTGGTCTGGATTATTTTCTACGTATTAGTATGAGCTTATGTATATAAATGGGCCTTGGTTTTAGGCTTGGATCGTATTTAAGATGGATAAATACCTTAATGGACCCTTATTGGGCCTTAAAGCCCAATAAGTGATATTTGGTTATTTTAAGAGTTTTGACGGACTTTTTGAGTATAAGATGTGTTTACGAAGTTATATTGAGCGTTATTTTGGGAAAAGCGTTGTAATAAACGTCAAAGATTGAGATTTTGAAATTTTGTCGGAAAAGTGTCGAAATTGTGAAAAGTGCTTTGAATTAAGGTTTGAAACCTTGGAAAACGTTTTATAAGCGTACGGGTCATGTCGAAATTTCGTAAAAAGTTTATACTTAGAAATTTTACTTAAAAACATGATTTTTAATTTTTAATAATAAAATATTATCTTATTATTTTATTTAATTAATAAATTCACTAAAAGACAAAAAATATAATTTTTCTCGAAACTTCTCAAATATGTTTATTATGAGTAAACGATCCATTTTCAACCCTATTATGAATATTTTTACGGTGACTAAGGTTACCGAATGAACTTATCGAGATATATTTATAATTATTTATTATAAATATTTACTTATATTACTTATCAATTTTCTTTTAAATAGTATAAGTATGTACCGTTGAGATATCAGATTGATATGATTATTGGAGTATGTCGTCAACCATCACATCACTAAATTGTTTTTGGTACTTGTACAACGCGTCTAAACTCTATGCATCAAACGTGAAGTTTGTTTCGGAAATGAGTGATTAAAACGGGACATTAACTGGACCAGGTCGTGTGTGGACGTCGTTGCATTTGCTTGTGTGATTAAGATTTGGTTGCTAAAGACTTGTTTGAGGTGAGTTCTCGTAGCCCCACTTTTTACTGTTTTTCCGTTTGGGGAAAATGATTCTCAACTGTGTTTTGAATTGAACTGTGCGAAATGTGATTTTGTTTTTGGGACAAGATATGTGCTTATGACTGTTATGTGAATATTATGTTTTGAATGATTGTTTGGATCGGAGGGGTACGCCTATCCTGGTATTTGTGTGGTTATTGGAGCGGATGGGTACGCCTACCCAAGTTTGTGTGAGGTCTTACCCTAATATAGTACTCCAGCTGGTAGGCCCTTTAGGTGCGTAAGTGACATATGGTGATTGATTTGATGGTTTGGTTTGCATATATATTCACTGTCATAATGCATTATTGTCTAATGTTTTGAGATATTCGCACAGCTTTTGGGTTTTAGGTCAAACCTACGAGCTCACCAGCATTACTGTTGACGTTTTCGAGTATCATTTTCAGGTGAAGTAAAAGAAGAATAAATTGGTGATATGTGATAGCAGACTTAGAAGTATCCCGTGTGGATTTTTTTGTAAAGTCTTGCTTGCTTGTTTGTTTGATGTTAGTACTTGGATGTTTTAGTTTAAGTTTGGATTTGAACCCATGTGTGGGCATTTGGATTTGTAAGAGATTTTGGATTTAGTGGTGATTTGGGATATCACTCGAGGTTGTTCGAGGTTGATGGTCTTCGTAACACTTGAAGTTTATGCATTGTAGTTTTCTCTATATTGTATCTTGTGTTATGATTGATCATTATGTTGCATTCCCGAGTTTTTGCCATTGTCGGGGTGTGACAGATTGGTAATCAGAGCCAAGGTTATAGAGAACTAGGTGGCTTGGCCTAGACTATAACCTAAGATCCATCGTTTAGTTGCGTATAGGATCTATGTGCACGGTGTTTCGCTTTTGCTTGCTTTCGTGTGTTCGCGATTTGGGGTTTTAGTTATGTTAGTCATTGAGATGTGTAAGCCTAATACTAAGTACAACTGGGGAAGGATACGAGTATAAATACGGTGGCCAACGTAGTTATAAACGTATCACGACTCACGTATATTTAGTATTATCATCCGCACAAATTGATGTTGACACCATGAGGTGGTATTATGTGTATATCTATATATATAGTAAGATATTCTATATATATGTTAGTCTTCCCACCTGCCTAATGTTGCCTATGTTCTCCCTCGTGTAGATAATGCCACCAAGGGTGATAACCCAAAGTGCTAGCTGGCCTGCTGCTGAACCACTAGGAGGGGGAATGGGTGTACGGGTTAGTAGAGGTGGGAGTAGAAGACCTAGGGAAGGTAATGCTAAGCGTGTTGATGATTTAAATGGTCAAAGAAATAACCAAGGAATGGGAGCTAATAGGGGTGTAGAGGGAGTCAATAGGAATGTAGAGAGAGCCAATGGGTGAGCACCTGACTTCTCAACAATCATTGCCCAACAATTGCAGAACCTCTTACCCGTCATGCTAGCTCAGGTTGGTAACCAAGGAGATGTTGGAAATCAAAATGGTAATGTGGTTAATGAGAACGTTCAGGAGAATGTTAGGAATGTGTTAGTGAATGGCACCTAGGTAGGTTGTTCATATAAGGAGTTCCTAGCTTGTAACCCTAAGGAATATGATGGTAAAGGAGGTGCTAGAGTTCTTACTCTATAGATTAAGAAAATGGAGAATGTGCATGATATGAGTGGTTGTAGTATGGACCAAAAAGTGAAATACACTGCTGGTTCATTTGTGGGTAAGGCTTTAATGTGGTGGAACTCTCATATATGCACGCTAAGCCGGGAAGTTGTTGTTAGTATGTCATGGAATAACTTTAAGTTTATGATGATAGAAGGGTTTCGTCATAGTCATGAGATGTAAAAGTTGGAAACTAAGTTGTGGAATCACGTCATGGTCGGGGCTGGCCATGTTGCGTATACTGATAGGTTTCATGAGTTGGCGAGGTTAGTTCCTCACTTAGTAACTCTAGAAAGTAGGAAGATTGAGAGGTATGTGTATGGCCTTGCTACACAGATCCGTGGGATGGTGGCAGCAACGGAGCCAAAGACTATGCAGAAGGCTGTGCAAATTTCTGGTGCACTGACCAATGAGGCTGTTAGGAATGGATCAATTAAGAAGGTTGAGAAAAGAGGAAATATGAGAGAGCCTAATAGGGATATGAATGTGAAGGGTGAAAATAAGAGGTCTATGATTTAGGATTCAACTATGAGATTGAGATAGCTAGCGGGCAGCTAGTAGAGATTGATAAAGTTATTAGAGGTTGTAAACTAGAAATCGAGGGTCATGTCTTTGATATCGATTTAATACTATTCGGGCATGGGAGTTTTGATGTGATTATAGGAATGGATTGGTTGTTGGACCACAAGGCTGAAATAATTTGTCACGAGAAGGTAGTTAGGATACCTCAACTAGGTGGCAAAGTGCTTAGAGTGTTAGGAGAAAGTCCGAAAGAGAAAGCGAGACTTTTGATGAGTGTTAAGGCTAGCGATAAGAAGCAAGAAGAGATAGTAGTAGTGAGAAATTTTCCCGAGGTATTCCTGGATGACCTATCTAGATTGCCGCCTTTTCGAGAAATTAAGTTTCGAATTGAGTTAATCCCTGGAGCAACGCCGGTTGCAAAGTCTCCCAATCGTTTGGCACCTTCTGAATTGGAGGAGTTGTCGGGACAACTCAAGGAACTCCATGACAAAGGTTTCATTCGACCTAGCTCATCGCCTTGGGGAGCACCGATATTCTTTGTGAAGAAGAAGGATGGTTCTTTTAGGATGTGTATTGACTATAGAGAATTGAACAAGTTGACCGTTAAGAATCATTATCTGCTTCCTAGGATTGATGATCTATTTGACCAACTGCAAGGGTCGTAGTTTTTCTCAAAGATAGATCTTAGTTCTGGATACTATCAGCTGAGAGTGCATGAGGATGACATTCCAAAGACTGCGTTTAGAACTCGTTATGGACATTTCAAGTTCATAGTAATGCC
This sequence comes from Tanacetum coccineum, assembly GCA_026074375.1. NCBI lineage: Eukaryota > Viridiplantae > Streptophyta > Magnoliopsida > Asterales > Asteraceae > Tanacetum > Tanacetum coccineum. The sequence goes on along the minus strand of BQNB010135752.1, from coordinate 13,644 downwards.
CTTTGGACTGACTAACGCACCAGCGGTATTCATGGATTTGATGAATAGAGTTTGTAAGCCTTATCTTGATAAGTTTATGAGAGTGTTTATAGACGATATCTTAATCTACTCTAAGACTCGGGATGAGCATGTAGAACACTTAAGGTTAGTCTTAGAATTGCTCAAGAAGGAGAAATTGTATGCTAAATTTTCAAAGTGTGAATTCTGGCTAAGAGAAGTGCAGTTTCTTGGGCATGTGATAAATGGTGATGGGATTCATGTAGACCCTAGTAAGATTGAAGTTGTTAAGAATTGGAAAGCCCCTATAACTTCGTTTGAGGTTCGTTTGTTCTTAGGATTGGCTAGATATTACCGTAGATTCATTGATAACTTTTCTAAGATAGCTAAGTCTCTTACTATCTTGACTCAGAAGTGTAAGACTTTCAATTGGGGTGATGAACAGGAATTGGCTTTCGAACTTTGAAGGATAAGTTGTGTAATGTGCCTGTTCTAGCTCTCCCTGATAGACTGGAAGACTTTGTAGTGTATTGTGATGCGTCTGGGATAGGACTAGGCTGTGTGTTAATGTAGAGAGGTAAAGTGATAGCTTATGCATCTAGGTAGTTGAAAATTCATGAGAAGAATTATACGACCCATGATTTGGAATTGGGTGCGATTGTGTTTGCCCTTAAGATCTGGAGACGTTATCTGTATAGGACAAATAGTATCATCTATACGGACCATAAGAGTCTTCAGCACATCTTTAGTCATAAAAAGTTGAATATGCGACAGCGTCGCTGGATAGAGTTGTTTAGTGATTATGATTGTGAGATTCGCTACCATCCTGGTAAGGCGAATGTGGTGGCTGATGCCCTGAGTAGGAAAGAAAGAGTAAAGCCTAAGAGAGTTAGAGCTATGAATATGATCCTTCAGTCGAGTATCAAGGATATGATACTGGCGGCTCAGAAAGAGGCTGTGGATGAGTCCGCATGATTGCAGAAAGGTTTGGATGAGATGATTGAACTTAGGAATGATGGAGCGTTGTATTACCTGGATCGAATATGGGTTCCTTTGAAGGGTGATGTGAGAACCCTGATAATGGACGAAGCCCATAAGTCGAAGTACTTTGTACATCCAGGAGCTGATAAGATGTATTATGACCTTAGAGATAAATATTGGTGGCCGGGTATGAAGAAGGACATAGCGATATATGTTAGTAAGTGTTTGACTTGTTTAAAGGTTAAGGCTGAGCATCAAAGGCCATCTGGCTTGCTCCAGCAACCTGAGATTCCCGAATGGAAATGGGAAGGAATAGCTATGGATTTTGTGACTAAGTTACCTAGGACAAGTAGTGGGCATGACACAATCTGGGTCATTGTGGACCGATTGACTAAGTCTGCTTATTTTCTACCGATGCGTGAGGATTATAAGATAGATAGGTTGGCTAGATTGGATTTAAATGAGATAGTGGCTAGACATCGTGTACCGATCTCGATCATATTGGATCGTGATAGTCGTTTCACATCAAGGTTTTGGTAGTCAATGCACGAGGCATTAGGAACTCGTTTAGACATGAGTACGGCTTACCACCCTCAGATCGATGATCAGAGTGAGCGTACTATTCAGACTTTGGAAGACATGCTTAGAGCATGCGTCCTGAACTTCGAGGAAAGTTGGGATGTTCATCTTCCGTTGGTTGAGTTTTCATATAACAATAGTTATTATTCTAGTGTGAGATGTGCGTCGTTTGAGGCTTTATATGGTAGAAAGTGTCGTTCCCCGATTATGTGGGCTGAAGTTGGAGAGGGTCATTTGATAGGACCTGAGTTGGTGCAAGAAACCACTGAGAAGATCTCGCAGATTAAGGATAGACATAAGGCTGCACGAGATCGTCAGAAAAGCTATGCTAATAAGAGAAGGAAGCCTCTAGAGTTTAGTGTGGGTGACTATGTCTTGCTCAAAGTATCTCCTTGGAAAGGTGTGGTACGCTTTGTGAATAAAGGGAAGTTAGCACCTAGATTTGTTGGACCTTATGAGATCATTAAAAAGGTAGGTTCCGTGGCCTACCGGTTAGATTTGCCTGAGGAATTGAATGGTGTTCATGACACGTTCCACGTTTCGAACCTTAAGAAGTGTTTGGCTGATCCAACACTGCAAGTACCTTTGGATGAGATTCGAGTTGATGATAAGTTAAATTTTATGGAAGAGCTTGTAGAAATTTTGGAAAGAGAGTTTAAGAAGTTGAAGCGGAGTAGAATTGCCAACGTCAAGGTTCGGTGAAATTCGAAACGTGGTCATGAATTCACGTGGGAACGTGAAGATAAGATGAAGCTTAAGTACCCGCATTTGTTTAGTGATGTTAGTAGCTGAATTTCAAGGTCAAAATTCTTTTAAGGGGCGTAGAATGTAACCTTTGCCCTTTTCGTGTTCTGAATATTTCATTTTTTGTCTTTTGACTATTTGACTTTTGTCAGTTTATTCAGATATTGTACCGTGTTGACGGTGGTGATTTTGTTGAGAATTGTGGTGATTTATGATTTATTGTGGTTAATAATCCCTTTTGGAAAGTATTATTGTGTTATTTGTATTCTGGGAGGTTGACCCGTGAATTTTCGAGAAATGCCAAAAAACGAGTCTGACACGTCCGTTAATGTCCAAATGAGTTTTTAAGGGTTTAAAGTGAAAATATGTCAAGTAAATACTCTAAGTTATTGGAAAAGTATTTTTAAAGTGAATAAAAATGCTAAGTAACTTTGGGGAGTATTTTACGGTTGAGTTTTACGAGCTTTTAAGTGATCCCGACACGAAAAGAAAGGCCCGAGACCACATAGGATCCCATGGCCGGTTATGAGATAAGAGAAGGGGACATGGTGGCTTAATTTTAGCTAACTTGTCTAAGAATTGTACATAAAGATGCTTTCCACTCCCCATTTCATCATAATCCTCTTTCATTTCAAAAAAAATAACACACACTTGTGTGTGTGTGTCTTTGGTTTGTCCGCCACCTACACCACCACAACCACCATATATTTTCCAGCTTTGATCAAGAACGTGTTATTCCAGGTTGATACAAGTATACGAGTATTCATTTAAACAACGTTTGGGTTGTCCGGTTTGTGTCGAAATCTACATTTTTAAAGATTTTCTTGTAAGTTTTCAAATTTAAATTTCGTTTATCCTTTTAGGTTTATTTTGATGCATAGATGTTAGTTGTACAAGTTGATCGTTGTGAAAATCGATTTTTGGAAACGAAACGAATAAAAAAGGGGTGTTTGGATGCGTCGAATATAAAAAGAAACAAAGGGGTTTTTGTAGTTTTGATATTGTGGTCGTGATGACTGAATAACATATGTTGCTAGATAACTTATTTTGATAATAGCTTGTATAGCTTATTCTTGGGCTTATTTTTAAGCCATTTCGTGGCTTATTGTGGGCTTAAATGCCACGTCATTTATTAAAGTCACGAGGGAAGTGATTTTTGATTATTTTCATGTTATGGCGTATGTTCGTGGACTATTTTTGAGGCTTATGGTAGTAACCAAATGCGATACGTAACTTATTAGCTTATTTTCAAGCTTAATATAAGTATTGTGGAGCTTATGGGCTCGCGGCCCAATAAGTCTATTTAAGCCGTGGCTTAATGGGAGGGCTTATTGTGGTCCGGATTATTTTCTACGTATTAGTATGAGCTTATGTATATAAATGGGCCTTGGTTTTGGGCTTGGATCGTATTTAAGATGGATAAATACCTTAATGGACCCTTATTGGGCCTTAAAGCCCAATAAGTGATATTTGGTTGTTTTAAGAGTTTTGACGGACTTTTTGAGTATAAGATGTGTTTACGAAGTTATATTGAGCGTTATTTTGGGAAAAGTGTTGTAATAAACGTCAAAGATTGAGATTTTAGAATTTTGTCGGAAAAGTGTCGAAATTATGAAAAGTGTTTTGAATTAAGGTTTGAAACCTTGGAAAACGTTGTATACGGGTCATGTCGAAATTTCATAAAAAGCTTATACTTAGAAATTTTACTTAAAAACATGATTTTTAGTTTTTAATAATAAAATATTATTTTATTATTTTATTTAATTAATTCACTAAAAGACGAAAAATATAATTTTTCTCAAAACTTCTCAAATATGTTTATTATGAGTAAACGATCCATTTTCAACCCTATTATGCTTATTTTTATGGTGACTAAGGTTACCGAATGAACTTATCGAGATATATTTATATTTATTTATTATAAATATTTACTTATATTATTTATCTATTTTCTTTTAAATAGTATAAGTATGTACCGTTGAGATATCAGATTGATATGATTATTGGAGTATGTCGTCAACCATCACACCACTAAATTATTTTGGGTATTTGTATAACGCGTCTAAACTCTATGCAACAAACGTGAAGTTTGTTTCGGAAATGAGTGATTAAAATGGGACATTAACTGGACCAGGTCGTGTGCGGACGTCGTTGCATTTGCTTGTGTGATTAAGATTTGGTTGCTAAAGACTTGCTTGAGGTGAGTTCTCGTAGCCCCACTTTTTACTGTTTTTCCGTTTGGGGAAAATGATTCTCAACTGTGTTTTGAAATATTTTGAATTGAACTGTGCGAAATGTGGTTTTGTTTTTGGGACAAGATATGTGCTTATGGCTGCTATGTGAATATTATGTGTTGAATGATTGTTTGGATCGGAAGGGTATGCTAGTATTTGTGTGGTTATTGGAGCGGATGGGTACGCCTACCCAAGTTTGTGTGAGGTCCTGCCCTAATATAGTGCTCCAGCTGGTAGGCCCTTTAGGTGCGTAAGTGGCATATGGTGATTGATTTGATGGTTTGGTTTGCATATATATTCACTGTCATAATGCACTATTGTCTACTGTTTTAAGATATCCACACAGCTTTTGGGTTTTAGGTCAAACCTACAAGCTCACCAACATTACTGTTGACGTTTTCGAGTATCATTTTTAGGTGAAGTGAAAGAAGAATAAATTGGTGATATGTGATAGCACACTTAGAAGTATCCCGTGTGGATTTTCTTGTGAAGTCTTGCTTGCTTGTTTGTTTGATGTTAGTACTTGGATGTTTTAGTTTAAGTTTGGATTTGAACCCGTGTGTGGGCATTTGGATTTGTATGAGATTTTAGATTTAGTGGTGATTTGGGACATCACTCGAGGTTGTTCGAGGTTGATGGTCTTCGTAACACTTGAAGTTTATGCATTGTAGTTTTCTCTATATTGTATCTTGTGTTATGGTTGATCATTATGTTGCATTCTCGAGTTTTCGCCATTGTCGGGGTGTGACACTTAAGTATGGCTGACACACTCATGCACCTATAATCATAAAACATATATAATATTAACTGTATACGTAACAGTAAGAATACCAGCTTTCCAAAGTTGAGGTCAATGGTTCGAATATAATATAGAACATATTTACTGAATCTCTTCTCTTCATATGATTTCGATAATACTCTGTAACATAACTTATAAACCAGAAATAAAAATAAAAATTATACACATATTAAAAAACATAATGTTTAAGTCTCGTGCTTGCACGAGCATTAAAACTGGTTTCTTGTATAGTTACACTAGTTTTAATACCATACATTAAATTTTAATTAAATGTTAATTTTGCAAGTGTTGTTATTTTTTTGTATTTTTACATTGAATGTCTTGTTTACTATTTTTTCAGTAATTATGAACGTGGGTTTCTCTTAATTTAAACAATTGTAACATTTATAATATTTTTTCCTACCATTTAGACAAAGAATATTAATCCTCATATTTGCTAATTACATTGTTGTGTGTTAATAATAATTTACCCGTATTTAGTATTAAAGCTCGTGTATGTCTGTGATAAACTTATAAAATAGAATAATAATAAGTCCTAACGCATATATTAAAAATATATATTTTTTGGGATATTCTTACTTCAACTCATCAAGAGGAAAAACATGAGTTGTTCGTATAGGTACAACATCATCTATATATTTGCATACACAATAATTTTTGCTTTCATTTGGATATTAACAATCTTGTGCATATGTTGTATTTTTAAAACAACATAAATGTTGTATTTTAAAAATATAAAGTGTAGTGGTACAAAGTTTAAGGGTTATTTGTTTATTTTTTGAAGTTATTAAAATACGTGAAAACATATAAATTTACGGTTAACTTCATATTATTTATTTAAAATTCAACCACAAAAAGTCTTATTGATTACCACATTATTTTAAGTTTTTGTTTTCAAAAATTTGACACATATATATTTTATGTGTTTTTTCTCCATCAAAATTTTCAATTTTGATTTTGCCTACGTGTCAAAGCAAGCGTTTTATAATTGGTCTAATTTTTTCTATAAGATCAAATATCATAGAAAACTCCGAAATGATGTAATTCATTTATCATATAAAAAGAGATATTGGAAAGAAAACAAACTGTATAATAAATTCTAAAAAGTTTGACCGATTCAAACAGACGTTGTTCAGACATCAAATATAAAAACAAACACAACCAAACTACATATGCACATTTTTCTGCCTAACCTTTGCTTGTATAAGTAAACAAGCTATATAACTCGTTTAAAGCTTGTCGTGAGCGCCAAAGCTTGGACTTACAAAACTTTTCAATAAGTCGGGTTGTAAGCTCACATAGGGTTGGGTTACGGGCGTTGGCGGGTTTCGGAGTGCCTGTAAAGGGCGTTAACGCAAATCTCGCCACACTGGAACGTGTAACCCGCTTACTCTTCCATTCAGCTACATTTGTTCCTGTAATCAATAACCTAACCATACGAAGAAGCGAGGGACAACCCAACCACACAGCCAGCGAGAAGGATGGCACTAGCGACATTCAATTTCTTCACCATTGATAGCAAGAAATTCTGAAAAGAAGCTTCCTTAGAAAGTAAACATAAATGAAAGGGCATACCTCACTATGCAACCAAACAAAGAACTCAAGACACTCCCCGAGCTCTAAAATAAAGAAATTAACCTAAACAAGTGATCGACCAACTAAACAGATCCATAACCCGGTTCATCTGTCCCGAATGAGGGAAATTTGTTCATTTTCAAACAACCTTTGTTTGTGCTCCTTTATCTTTCTAAGCCGCTCTCAAGGTCCATAGGGTGAGCCCGCTTGAAGCTGGCGCGCGTCTGGTGGTATCGTATATAAGATCACACGACTGATTTTAGGAGCACTTTGTTCATCCAACTCGAAATATCATAAGTAAGAGAAAAAGAAAAATATGATGCCCAAAATTCCTAGGTCTTACTGAATTGGACAAACCAGCGAAATGAGTCTTACTGAATTGGAAGAGCAAGAAAAAGTCTCTCTATTTTTTGGGGAGCAGAGCAGTCAAAGAACGAAAATAATCAAATGATTGTTCTAGAATGGATATTTCTCACACGTGCTTCTTATGATGCAGCGAAACCATGACAATTAAGATCTCAAGATGCAACAACACCTATGATGCAATGAATAGTAGACTTACAACTGAATGTCTTTTTCTTCCTCATTCTCATTTTTGTTTTCGTATCAGAGATCTTGGTTCGGGCTTTATGGCATTTTCAAAAAGACAAAAAACCCAATCCTATAAAGTATTTAAGGATACATCGACTCTTTGGGAGCCCCCTTCAATAATAGGTCCAGCTATTTTGCATTCCTCGTAACAAATTATCACGCTAGTGTCACAATTTGTAGTGGAATACGAATCTAAAACAAAATTCGATCAATTGGCTTTAACGAACCTATTTTATTAGAATGATCGAAAAACCCACTTATCCATAGAAAGAGGGGGAGAATGGGAAATCACTTGACTATCAAGGAGATGAGGGAAGAGTTAACCCTGAACCAACCACAACGAAAAAGAATAGTTCTATTTGGCGACCGCCACCGGTAGGGAGAGGAGAGAACGTCGATGTGAGCAGAATGGCTATTTCCAGTGTGGAGAATATGAATATGCACCAACTGTAGAGCTCCGGCCAACCCTTACCGGTGATTATCGCCTCCCCTACCATCACGTCCTTCGAGGATGAGATGGATGAATGGAAAGCAAGTAAACAGGAAAGCTAGCCTTGTTTTCAAGGGGTGATGGGAGGTGAGTTCGGGTATGGCTTGGGTATGCCCTCAGTATGATTGTAACAAGCCGTACTACTCTGATCTCATTCTCAAGCTATTCTCTTTATAGACAGTGACCCCCTCCATAGACTGCTAGGCAGCGTGTGGAATTGCCGAGAGCGAACCTTATCAGAGATATAATTCAAGTTGAGAGTAGAGTTACACGAACAACCACTTGATGGAAAACGACTTTAACGTTTAGTTCATATAGCACTTTTTTCGTTGAAAATTAGCCCTTCCCTAAATAGTAATGATAAATAACACATAAATCGAGGGTTATGCGGATCCTCATACCCGTATACATTCTTAAACAAATGCGCTTTGGGTTACACAATATAATATAAAAAATAGAAATATGAAGGATCAAAGTTGACCCAACCCCAATTCGATCAACAACCAACAAAAGTTATCGTATAGTTCTTCACTACTCGTACAAGAAAAAGTCACTCAACAAGATACGCCAACCTCGTGATGCTTTACTTCTAACCCTACAAGGTTCCGAGACAGAGCTTAACCTGAGTCTCGGTTAAGAACGACGATGACCTATGTTTCACACGGCACACGATTCCCGATCGGCGCCTCAGGTCGGTAGCCGCACTCCGGGGCATTACTACCACGGCGACTATCGACATAGTTCCAACAAGGCACAAGACCCCTATGGCGCACAAGACGCTAGTATCACTTGTTTGGATCTGGGGTCACAAGTTCAAGTAATTATTATATGCAACTGATGTAATCCTTACAAGAATGAACTAACGTTGACAAAGATACATGAAGCATGACCCAAAAGATCACACATACGCACTCATCAACGTCGCTAAACATGGATTTATAAGCATAATCTGTTATACAATGGCCTTCGACTGAATCTGTTTCTCAGATTGTAATTCTTCATGTCCTGGAATGGGTATGAATGGAACAAGGGTTTGGGACAGAAAGTTTTGTGACAGTAAATATTCAAGATTGCTTCAATAGAAACCGAAAGAATATAAACACATAATTTATATTAATTGAACATGTATTGATTGAATGATTGATTTAATTTACAGAACTTGTCCTATTTATACTAGATGAATCGGTGCCTTTGATGAAAGGTATACCGATTCCCATAAAGTAAACGACATATCTAAAACGGTTTATACCGATATCATTGGACCCAGCCCAATCTAACTTCGGTATATACAGAAACTACACAAATACATAATATAAATATATACTAAAGTACCCTTAACTTTGCTTCTATAACATTTACGGTCTAACATAATCATATTGATTCCTTTCATTGAAACGAATTTGTACATGTACACAAATCAACCATCCATATTTCATGACAACAAACCATGTAGAAGAATGAATTTTGTACCAATCAGGGACTTTCAGAAACCTTTCCAAACAGAAAGAATTTCATTAACAACATCACCTATCAAATCCCTATCACCGGATTGTATGAACGCTCTAAATTCTTCCCTAATGTCGTAAATCTTACCAAACTTCACAAGATATTGAATGCAACAAACCTTCAGCTTTGGTAATCTATACATAGAAGCACTTTGCAGCCTCTCAATCACACACGTCTTTTAAATCCAACACATCGTACTTATCAGCAACTCTTAGAAGATATAGCCTATGCTTGATAAAATCTTGATGTTCTATATTCGTATATATGTAGCTAAGAAACGCTTGACAAGCCTCAATAATCATATCGGAAATGTTAATCGCAGACTTTTTTTTTTCTTTGAGGTCGTGTGAGAACATGCTATGAAAGACTGGTGAACGTGCTGCAAGTACAGCACGATGGGCCTCAATGGTTTCATTGGATGCACATATGGTGATGTCTGTGTGGATACTTTCGGATAACATCTTGCCTAGGGAGGTTAGTTGTAGCAACCGCGAGATTTGATCAGGTTAGAATGTGCTCTTAGATTCTAATTGTGTGTTATTTTATGTGAATTTATGTGATTTGGTGATTATTTGACTAGAAATGAGAAGTTATGAGCGTGAATGATATTATTTTAGAAATTTGATGATCATCTTATCATATGAGCATAAGATTTTGAGCAAGTGTGAAAAGAAATATGGAAGTTATGTGTATCTTTCCATATTTAGAAAGTGAGTTTAGAAATGAAAAGTTATTTTTAGAAAGCGTGGTAATTTACGTTTAAATAAAAAGGTATAGTTAAATGGACTTAAATAATTACAAAAAATTTTAAGGTAATGTTTAAACAAAACTAATTAATAAAAAATAAAAAAAGAGGGAGGGCCGGTTGGAAAAAAGAGAAAAGAAAAGGAAAAAAAAAGAAAATATAAATAATAATTAGAGTTTTAATGTAAATAGGATATTAAGGGTATAAATACAAGATTTAGGGAAACATTTAACCATTTTTCCCCTCCTCCCCTTGTGATAGTCGGCAACAAGAAGGAATCAAAAAAAAAAAATTTATTTTTTTTTACCAAGGTAAGCCATGTTTAATCTTTAGTCACTATATTAATTTTGTAATCTAGTCTTGATGGAATTAGAGTTAATTATAGAAAAATTAATTAGGGTTTATAAAAAAATTGGGGGTTTTAATAAATTACTGATTTTAATGGGTAATTAGTGTTATGGTGATGCTTAATGCATGATTAGGATTATATTAATGGTGTTATGAGGGTTAATTAGGTTAAATTCGGAATTGAAATTCTGGCAGAAAAGTTTGTCCAACTTCACGGACGCATATCTCCTAGATGGAGAATGCAATTGAACTGATTCTTTTTTTTAAACTGTAGCTTTTCGAGTCTACTTTTCAGAAAATCCGGCCCCAACAGTTTTTGAGGTCGGGAAGTCGGTCAATTATCAGTTGCAAGACTCGTCACCAAAACTGCGAATTTTCTGACTTTTGATTTTGAATTTTTATAAAATACTTAGACTTCATACTGGAAGCTAAAACTTGGTTTGTGGTTAATTCATATATTGTGTGAGGTCTCTGAATTTTTTTAGAAAATAATAATAATTTTAAAGTGGTCAGCTTGTACCAAACTTTTGGGAGGTCAGTTTTTCGGGCAAATCTGGGTCAGTTTGTGAAAACAATTTTCTAATTGAGGTTTATAAAAGGGTAGGGTTTATGGGGCAACTTTTGGGGTCTCATAAGACATATAGGAAGTCTGTAAATTTTTGGTAGAATTTTTGGACACCATTTGGTTGGGGTTTTTGGTCACACTTGTCGGGTGAAAAATATACATTTTATGCAGAAAATTTGTAAAGGGTGAGGTACAAGTGTGTAAGGTATAAAAGGTTAAAAAGTGTTACAAAATGATAAGAAAATGTGGTAGGAATATGACTAGAATATAATAATCCATCAATTAGGGTTGATACGTTGGTTTAAGCATTTTAGTTTGCCAATTGTAACGAAAGTTTATATGTTATAGTTTTGAGCAAGGAGTATAATTGCTTGTAGCAGCGCAGCAGGTGAGTGTCATAGCCCCTATCTTTTCTAAGATTTTTCATTGGGGTGAAAACGATGCAATGAGTATTGAATGTTTTATTACTGTGATATTTGATGGTTGAGCTGAAAATGCATGTGCTTTATGACTATTACTTGCTATGTGTTGAATGAGAATGACAAGTGGAGCAGGGTTGGATTGGATCGTTGGATCATTCCTTCCTCACTTGGGTTGAGCCGAGCTTCTTTTGAACTGAACTATTTTGTTTGAGCTATATTGATGTGAACTGTGTTGAATTGAGCTGAATGATTTGTAGTATGTGATAGTTCATGATATGCTATGCAACTTTTTATCTTTATCACAGTAATGTTTGAATTGTCTTTGAAATGTTTTGAGGTTGGTGTCTAAAACCTATGACATCTCACCAACCTAGTGTTGACGTGTTTTAGCATCGTTTTCAGGTACTTCAAGTAATAAGCATTGAGGCTAGGAGAGTTGCTAGTGAGACCATAAGATGCAAGTTGAAGATCTATGATTTTGCTATGCTGTTTTATTTGAACAATATGTTGATTTGATTTTTAGACTTAGTTTTGATATTGTAAGACTTGTACGGATGGTAACCCCTATCACCCTTACATTGTCGTTGGATTGTGGATGTTTTCATGACACGTTGTGTCTTTGCAATTATTACCCTATTTAGTATTTCTCTATAAAGATACCATGTGCTATGTTAATATCCTATTATGTCGCGCCTTGCGTTTCCGCCTTGGCGGGGTGTGACATAAAACTTAACATATAACTTTTAAAATAAGCCAATAAGCTATAAGTTATTCTATTTCTTAAAATAAGCCACCATAATAAGCTATAAAAAATACGACATGAATAGGTAATAACAAAAAATCACTTTTCCTTTGTTCCCTTTTTCATTCGAAAATAAATAAGCCATAAATAAGCCGTATAAGCTTATTTTAAGCCAAAAACAGAAATAAGCTACTAAGTATATAAATGTTATTCAACCATCAAGTCCAAAATAATAATATGGTCTTTTCTTTGTGTCCCTCTACCCACGTTTGAACCAACACCCCTTAATATTTATTTCAAAACTTTAAGCTTTCGATTTTTAGAAAACAAACCATACAACCAACATCTATGCATCATAAAGCATTCCAAAGTATAAAAATATGTGAAATAGATTACTTACAAAAAGAAGGTTTTGAGGATGAAATTTACACGAAACCGACAATCCAAACATAGTTTTAAAGAAACCACGCCTATTAGAATCAACCCGGACGAACTTAGACTTCCATGTTTTTGAATCAAAGTTGGAAAAATGAAGTGTTTGGTGTGTGTGTGTGTGTGCGCGCATCTGAAATAAGCAAAGAGAGGAGAGGAGAGAAAATGATTTTTGATCTTGATTTGGCACTATGTGTTTTGAAAATGGATGAGACAAAAGTTATATGCTTGCATGGGACAACATAGCTAAAAATTTGCCTTGTGGTTCCCCTTGTGGGGCTCGAACCGGCCAAGCATCCTAGGGGGATCCTAGGTACGTTTTGGCTTTTGTCGGGTTACTTAACGACCATAACTCGTGATTTAAAATGTGACCCAAAGTTTCCTTGTATTTTTAACGGATGTAAAAATATTTTTACATAAACTTTGAATATTTACACTATGGGTAAATAAGTTAAATTGCTTTAAATTTAGTATGGACCATTAACGGACGTGTCAGAACGCGTTGTTTGATATCTTAAGCCGTTTGCGGGACAACCTCCCCAAAATTGATCAAATAGATAATAAACTGATTACCGTAAATCACGAAAAACGATCTGACAGAAACAGAAAATGCTGAAAGTCAAAGGACTTAAAATAAAACATTATGAACTAGAAAATCCACAAGGGTTACAGTTTTATTAAGATATTTATACAATTGTTCTTCCAAAAACAAACATATGTTTTGATATCATATAGATATAAACCTTATAGATTGTTATCTAAAAACGTGCACAACGGTAAGAACACTTTGGTCTCATGTATCTTTTGATGCCAACCAAACCCTAAAGACCCCGCCTCAAGCAATCGGAACCTGTCTCAGTTAGCCTAATTAGTCAGTAGTTAGGATCGAACCCA
>BQNB010135751.1:5315-18112 GCA_026074375.1 Tanacetum coccineum | reverse complement strand
CACTAAAAGATGAAATACACTAAAAGACGAAATACACTAAAAGACGAAATACACTAAAAGATGAAATTCACTAAAAGATGAAATACACTAAAAGACGAAATACACTAAAAGACAAAATATACTAAAAGACGAAATACACTAAAAGACGAAATATTTTCTAAAATGTTTTAAAGTGACGAGACTTGTCAAAACTTATAACTTTTGAAAGAACGTTTTAAAAAGAGATATGTCGTGTCTACTCGTGCTCGGATGATCAGTTCTTGCGTTAAGCATTATTCGTTGTACATCATTCTTAAACGACAACTATATGATAGGTTGTCGCTAGAACCGTGAGATTCATTTTCACTTGATTGATTCCTTTTGATCCACTACCCGTATAAGGTGAGTTCATAGCCTCACTCTTTTACTCATTTTGAATAAATGTTTTATAACTTGGGGTGAGAAACATTGCTTGCTTTTAAAACTAGACACAAGTACTTTGCGTGAGATTTTCTTAAATTAAAAATTCTAAACATAATCCTAAAATATTGAGAAAATTTATAAAAATACTAGATACTATTCCTAAGGTTTATAAAGAAAAACTAGTCAATAAGCTCTAACCTATAAGCTGTGAAAAATCAATAAGCAAGAATAAGCTAAAACCAGAAACATGTATTAATATTAAATGGTGCAAAGGTCTAATAAAAAAGCCCCAAGGGCGCGTTGATTGAGGTGTTGGTGTGTTAAGGGGGAGGTCATAGGTTCGAGTCCCTTGACTTACCTTTTTGGGAAAACAATTTTTTTTAATTTTCTTTTTGAAAAAGCTGAAGAACAAGTAAAAATAAGCACTTTTAATAAAGGGACTTATTGCTGAAACTTATTAATAAGCAAGAAAAAAAGCAATTAAAAGTAACAGATTTGGTTTTCTTAACACTTAGAAAATAAGCTAAACTGTTTGGCTTTTAAAGACTCAATAAGCAACTAAAAAGCACAAATAAGCTGAACTGACCAACATCTAAACCTAATAAGCAATTATGATTAAAAATAAGCAAACAAATAAGCTGGAAAAGCACTTAAAACCATTTAAACAGTTTGACAGAAATGGATTTAAAAGGACTTAACACAGATTTTAAGCTAAGATTTAGACTAATAAGCACTAGGTATAAGCTGGAAAAAATAAGCACAGATAAAGACCTAAACTCTAATGACTCAAATAAGCTGAAATTAAGCTAAACATTTAAGGAAATAAACTAGAAAAGGGGAAATGAAAATGGCAGACACATACTTGTTTTTGGCTTTTTCAAAGATAAAATGACTACTTTGAGCTTAAATTTTAAGATTTAAAAGCTAACATGACAACCTAAAAACTTGAAACAGATTGAACTTATATTATATTAAGCTAAATGCAATCAAAATTAACCAAAGAAAAGCTTAAATCTAACCACTAATGATCTAAGAATCTAGACTCTTAAGAACAATAAACTAGCTAACTCTACTTAACTAAATTTAAGACTAAAATGCTTAAAATGCTATCCCAAAGAGAATTGACTTAAAACAGATGCTAAATGATGCATATGAAACCAGATATGATCACAAAAATTGCACCTCTAGCATTTATTTTATAAAATCAGCAAACAAGCAATTTTTCAAAACTATAGAACTAGCAGACTTAGAAATTTGCAAAACTAACTTCAAACTAATCAAAATTTAATCCTAGCTTATGAAAACTAACATTCAGACCTTATTAGAGCTTATTAAAACTGAATTAGGAACTAAAAACAAGTCAAACATGATTTGCCTTATTGAAAGCTCCTTATCCCAAACCCCCCTTTAAAACATGAATTTCAGAATCTACTTCAGAAAAAAAATCAAAGCAAACATCTTATTGAACACCAATACAACTAAAACCAACAAAAAAAACCTCTTAATTTTTTATTGTGTGAGAAACCGAGTACCTAAAACTAATACTTATAAACTACGGCTGCATACATAATCAATTCTAACAACACTAACAACCATACATATATCGCTAAAAAATTTATCAACAACACGAAAACCCATTTAAACTCCTAAAAACTAACCCACAAAACTAAAATGCATACAAATATACGAAACAACATACCTGCAAGTTGAAGTCCGGATATTCGCAATTTTGATTCTCAATTTTAGCTATCCTTGAAAACAACTTCACTAACCTGGTAATATCACACAATCACCCAAAAATTAGATTAGGTTGGACATGAAAATCAGGACATATTATGAATAATAATTAGGTACAATGGACTATCACGACGACGCAAGGCTCACCGAAAAACCTAAATACACGCCGGCGACTTTAAGCTTATCTCCGGTGTCTCTTCGTCTCTTCAACGCCGCTTATATTTATGTTTGTGCCAGTGGTGGTGATCGCATCTGATATGTGGGGTGTTGGTGATTGAATATGGGTTTGAGAAAGAAGATAAAGACGGGGTCGTTAGTATGTGTTTTTAATTATGTTTTGTGCAGATTACAAATAAGCAACACGTATCATTGACTGAAGCTACGTGTTTTGTTATTAGTTGATAAAGATTAAAATAATACAACCCACCCACCCAAATATATGCAACCCAAATTATTGTAATCTTATAACACTGTTCACATGAATATTTTAATCATATTTAACTGTTCATAAGGGTATTTTTTATGCATATTTTACTGTTCATAAAGATATTTTATTATTAAAATTAATATTAAAAAAATCACCATGAGAGAGGAGACAATGAGAGGAATGGGAGGGGACATCCCATGTAATGTTATCCTCCCTTCGTCCCAAATTAATTGTTCCCCGACAAAAAACACACAGTTTAAGAAAATATAATCATTACTGCATTTACTCTCTTACTTTTTTGCAAAATGACAGTTTTACCCTTATTGAATTAATTAAAGATTTGAATAAAGTTTGTAATTTCTAGTATCATTAGGGGCAATATGGTAAACTTGCTACATTACTTACAACTATATTTGGAAAGGGACAATAATTTTGGGACAACCCAAAATGGAAGGAGGGACTATTAATTTGGGACGGATGGAGTATAGTATTAATGTGTTCTCGAGGCTTTTTTAAGAAGAAAAGAAAAGTAAGTAGCACATGGGGAGAGAAAGGGATGGGAAGAGGAAGAAATAAGATGATTTATTTTGTGTTCTTAAGATAAAGAAAATAAGGTAAGGAAACGGAATGATAGAGATGTGAACTTACAATAATGCCCTTGTAAATATGATTACTAACTAGTCATCTATGTTTTCCCTTTTTAAAGAAAATTAAAAAAGCCTTACCAAAAACCTTATCATCAAAATCGTTACTTTCGAAACCAACTATTTATGGACCAAATAATTATACTAGATCGTTTGCTTCATATTAACCATTAATTTAGCCCATGTGGAAAACTAAATATTTTTAACTCAACTGATAACTGATGGTAAAACAAAAGGGTAGTTTGGTGAATATATTTTTTTTGTGTTTTCCTTCCCAATCATCCCAAAATTGGGAGGAAAGTTTTGATGCAAAAAAAACTCTAATTTCTCCTCCTTTTACTTCCAATCTCTTTCCTTTCTTTTACTCAAAAAACTTGAGAACACAAGTTGGTTTTAGTTTCTTTCCTTTCCTTTCTCTTTCTTTCTTAAATCAATCTCGAGAACACAGTGTAAGTGATGTTGGGGATAATACACCCTTCACATGAGTAAGGTACTATTAGGGATGTAATGTGTAAATTCTGTGCGTGCACAAGACTTATTACTAATTTTATATTATAGGATAACAATGTTTTGTTACAATCAAATCTTTATTGACTAGTAAAAAAACTTAACTACAAAATTGAGCCTTAATATTAGCTATTAAAAGTGAAAATTGGATTGGTTTGGTTAAGTTTTTGATAAATTCAGTGGAAAAAAATAAAATACATATAGTTTTGTCGGCTATTTCTTTTTAGTTTTGTTGGACCTAAGTGTAAATTAACGTCTGATTATGATTGATTAATATTTACAATCAAATCTTAAACTTAAAAAAATTGTTATTCTTAAATCTTATTTTGTTGATTTAAGTGTCATATCCACAATTTACATACATTTTAAGAAATTTATAATAAAAAAGAATTACCCCATTTACCTTGATTAAAAAAAACAATTGTATTATTATTGTTATTGTTATTATTATTATTAAATTTATGGTAATGTTTAGTTATCGTAAACGCTCAACGTTATAAATATCAAGCAGTGGCATGCGATAAAACAATTTTATACTAATTATATTTGCTAACATTAAAAACAAAAATTAGTCATACTGAACAAATATAGTTGGATATTATTAATAGTCGTAGTAGACTTAATACACGTTTAATAACTGGTGCGTAC
The DNA here is from genome assembly GCA_026074375.1 of Tanacetum coccineum. Classification (NCBI taxonomy): domain Eukaryota; kingdom Viridiplantae; phylum Streptophyta; class Magnoliopsida; order Asterales; family Asteraceae; genus Tanacetum; species Tanacetum coccineum. The sequence goes on along the minus strand of BQNB010135751.1, from coordinate 13,747 downwards.
ACAGGTTAAAACGTTTAAATACGACTAAATTTAAATTAATTTAGTTGTAATAACAGAAATTTGCATATGCACGAGATTATAAATATCAAAATAAAAACACAACTTATAAGTAAAAAAACAAATGTAGTCGATATATAATTAGTATGAACTTCATGCGCACAAGAATTAATACAAACTTATGGAGGTCGATAACTTCCTGCTTATGTTTACAAGGTTAAATCCAATACTGCCTCATCTTTTAAGATCATGTATCTAATTTTCAACTACTCATCGTATGACATGTTTAATGCTCGACTCAGAAGAATAAAAGGAAACGGCGGCTAACTGCTCGCGTGTTTTGGTTTTACCATAAAACATTGTGATTTAATTTTGACTCGGTTTTGATCAAACTGTAACGCAATTTTAACTTTTATTAGTCCTTCAAAGTGTTTTATTGTGGCATATGTCGAAATTGGACTCCTGATGTATGTGAAAATTGATCAAACCTCAAAGGTGTGTCTTCGTGGTGAGGGGGTTGAGACTCTCTAGTAGAGGTCTCAAGTTCAAACCCCATAGGTGGCAACTTTAAGAACGGCCTTCGGTGCGCCTATTCTTTCAAAGTAAATGTCTTTGTATGGCTGGAAAAAAGGAGACCTTTTGAAGAAATAAGTCTTGTTCTAATTCCAACGTCTTAAAAAATAATTAAACTTTTTTTTAGTGCAAAGGTGAAAGACTTTCATTAATAACATAGAACAAATTACAAACAATCAAGAGAAATAGACAGGCCTATTTCCTTTAGAATATACATTCTAATGAATACAATTAAAAAACAAAAGCATAGTAACATTATATTCTGGACAACTGCAAAAAGAACCTCAGAGACCAATGTCCATATCTCAGACAAAGAAAATAGCTTTAAGCTGATACAAAAAACCAGGCGTATGCTTATCTATATCAGCATTCAAGCTATCTACCAAACTTTTCACCTTAATGCACCAAAGACCATACCTCCTTGACTACATTTCCAAAACTCATCCAATCCACAAATCATTCAACCCACATCCACAATAATTTGGGATTAGGATGAGAAGGCATCATCAAGAGAGGTATAACCACCCATTCACACTATATGAAGGGCTATACCTGGTATATCTACATTTCCTTATCTTTTACCCATACATCATCAACAACTACATCTCATTGGGATGAATCAAAAAAGCTAATAGGAAAGGCATCACTATACTGAGAAATAAACACCTTCAAACAGATCTAACATTTCCTCCTTTGACAGTGTATAGGGTGGTCCAAGAGGTTTCATCTTGCACACACTCTCCTATTCAACCCTATCAATACACTGCTTTAACCAGACCATTACCCCTTCACAATGATAAATCCTACACTTATGGTACATTAGGTGAACCAGACTCATACCAGCTACAACATAGTCAACTCAATTCCCCCTCTAATGCCAATCAAGGAGACTATAAGATGAAATAGGTACAGTCACTTCAAGAGAATCCAAGATACAAGGAAAAAAATCATTGATGGTCTGCCAATATAGAATTCCTAAGATCCTACAAACTATGAAGAAAATTAAAAACCAGAAACCAAACACTCCTTTATCTTAGAAGCACACTTTAGGACTTTTGCTTATTCTTCTTACAAGAGATCTTCCACTTGTCTTCCACATACCTAATAGCTTTGCTATCTTTCATTGTGATACCAAGAAGTTTGTATTTGATCACTTCTACAATACCTTGAACATTCTCATTGCTTTTCATGGGACATCTTAAAAAATCGATTATTTTTATTCATTGGACTAATATGATACACACAAGCAGCCAGTAGAAGTCTTCTCAGTATACTATTAATGTTATTACCATTTCCAGCACCAATCATGCCTTGTAGAACACTCTGTCATTCATTGATATTAGCCCTCATGTCTCCCAGCAATTGGACTCTATTCCACACATCAGTAGAAAAAGAACATTGGATGAATAAGTGCTTCAAGTCTTCAGAATCATTAAGGCGAAGACTACACCTATTCACAACTTAATACCCCTATTTTTGCAGCTTATCTTGAGTTGTAAGTCTATCCTGAATAGCTAACCACATTATAAATGTGTGTTTTGGAATACACTGGGAAAACCAAATCAATTTCCACCATGGAGTAATTAGATTGTGCCTACTAAAATCATGATGAACAATGCTAATAGAGACTCATTGAATCTTTTTCCAAATTTAATATAGTCTTTTTTTTTTTTTCCCAAACTAGGCTTATCAGCTATACCAACATCATTTGCAGGGACATCAAACTTGTAATCAGAGGATAACTATCATACCAATCATTAGCCACTTAACATCCATCTTTGCTCAATTCATGTCACTGACTTTAAAGACCTCTATCCAGTCTTTCGTCATAAGGTCTATATAAGTTAATCATACTAAAATAGAGGACCAATTCACTAATTTATCACACACTAGATACATTGCTACCATTGCCAATTTTATAGACCACTCTATCTTTAATTGACTCCCTAATACCAAGCAAATTCTTCCACCCCCAACTATCCTCTTGGTCAACAGAGACTTCCCATATACTCTTACCCCTTAATTTAACATAATGCACCTATTTTACCCAAAGGGTCTCCTTCTTTCCTGCAATATTCCAAACATGTTTAGATAAAAAAGCTTGATTCCATATCTGCAGATCCTTCAAACCTAGGCCTCTTTGATCTTTAGGTTTGTAAATTGCACTCCAAGCAACCTTAGCTTTACCTTTAGCAGTATCACTTTAACTCCATAGAAAGATTTTCAGAAGTCTATTAATATCATTTATGACTGTAGAAGGCAAAAGAAACATAAATGCCCAATACACATGGATTGACTCTAAAACTGCTGCAATAAGCTGTAATCTTCCTGCATAGGATAAATATGTATTCTTCTAATTTTTGACTTTACTCTTGATTTTGTCCAATAGGCATCCACAATCTCTAACTCCCAGCCTTTTTGCAATAAAAGGCACTCCAAGATATTTAACATGAAGCTTCTCAGTTACAAAAGAGAGAATGAAGCTTATTGTAACATTTCTTATTTTCGTGTCATTGTACGACTTTATTAATGATCACTATTTATTTTAGTCCGATACGCGTTTACTTTTAATGTTTACTTTTAAAGCTAAACCGCGTAGACTGGAAATAATCAATGAATGTAAACGGCCACCAAATAAATTAAGGTTTACATCAACCAAGTAAGGAATTAATTATTTTGAGAATTAATTATTGTACTTTGAGTATTTTATTTTTATTGGTCCAAACGTTAAAAGGGGTACGTTTCGCGATAAAATACATTTAGACGACCAGGAAATACTAGATCCTTACACCTAGACTCAAACTAATACCCAGTATAACCTTTAAACACAAAAACTATGAATCTCTTGTACAAATAAGCCATGTGGCCGATTACTCACACAAATATAACAAGCAAATCTTGCTAATAATCTTTAAAGTACATGTACATATCCTAGGAAATTAATGTGTGTCCTAATGGTTCCCTAATGATCTTTGGCACATTGGATAATAACCCATCCCTCCCCTAATTGCCGATTTTTTTTATGCTTGGTATATCATACTAACTATAAGTTTTTGCTAGCTACTAATTTGTACATTCTAAACTAACTCATTAAAAACTTGTACTAATGTGGTATTAGCATAAAACCATGAGTGTTTAACTAGGAAGTTTCAAAAATACCTCCTAGGGTACAAACTTGGTTCGGTGTGGGTTGCCTAGGAAACCAAGAGAGTGAACTAGTTCCTTGTCTATAAATATGCATTCACATTTTACTTTTTGACACTCTTGTTAACTCACTCACGCCTCAAACACTTCCCTTCTTCGCGTTCGAGTCCCAAACCGCCAACGAATACCCTCCTTGATCTCACTCAAACCCACAAACTTTACTAGTTATCATACAAGTTTATAAAAAGGGACATTCGAGCTAAGGGATTGGTGAACCAAGCTTTGAAGCTTAGGAACATTACACGTTTGGGTGTAACCGCTTTGTGTCGTCTTTAAATCCACGACCAAGGAAGAGCTAGGACCTTTGTAAGTCTCCCATGCTACCTTACATACCGTAGTTAATTGTCTTTTGATTTCCAGACATCATTTCACGATATCTATGAAACGTACATACCCATATATGTACACTTTATACTCGTATGGTGCAAGGGACTAATAAGGTGCACGTACCAAGTGATTTAACACGACATAGACTTAAATGTTTATCCAATACGTAAGCTTGGTCTCCAACATGAACAACGTACCCCATACACGATTTTTAAAGAAAGCTACACGTGAACACTTCGAATACACGCGACACTAGGACTTAGTAACGAATATACAAGTTGCACGAACACTTGCATGTAGAACCCGACGCGTACACAAGTTAAATTCATGACATTTCGTCACTAGGGCATTCGAAATTATGTAGAGAACAAAGGAAAACAAAGGGGCGACATTGGGCTTGCGAACCCTACAAATGCACACGGCTTGGGCTTAATAGCCCATGCCCGAACCCCCCACAGGCCCGACAGTGGAGACCCCGGTTCATCAATAAGCTCATTCGAGCTTATATAAGGACTAGGGGTACTTATTAAGGGGCTCAAGGTATTCATAGAACTCGCATGGGCCTTAGGACACATTACCATGAGTTTAATAACACGAACGGGTCCTTATCGGGCTTGCCAGCCCAAGAACGGGCCCAAATCCAGCAAATAGAGCACGATAGTCGAACCAGCTTAATTGATGACACTTATGCAGCTTTAATAGATAAGTGGACTAGGTAAACTGTTATTGGACCCAAGAGTATATTTAGACGAACCTACTAGAGCCCTTACGGGTTGTCTATCGAGCCCAATAAGAACCAACGATAGGCTTATTAGCGTATCGAAATAAGCTAAATAAGCAAACTGACCTCCTAAGTGCTTATTGGAACTTAATATGCTTAACGGACCTCAATGGACCCAACGGAACGCCTTTGAACCCTTATCGGGCCTCAACAGGCCCAAACCGGCCTAATCAAAAGCTTATTAGCTTATTGTAAATAAGCTAGAAAATAAAACAGAAGTGTTGGGCTTATAAATAGGTAGAAAATAATGCTAAATGCTAAGGAACCCATCAGGGTTCTATTTCCGGGTTGAGCTTTTGGGCCCGTAAGGCCACAATAAGCTCGAAATAAGCTTCAATAAGCCTCACCGAGCTTTCATATTTTAGCTTACGCCGTTAAGCTTATTTAAGGTTTTCGGACCTTATTTATACCATTTTGGACCTTTGATAAGTTAAAACGGACTTACACAGGGCCAAATAAGGCCCGTTAAGGCTATGAATAAAGCACGAATAGTATATTTATAGCCGAAATGGTTTGGTTGGCTTACTTGAACTAAATAAGGCCAAATGCCACTTGTCGGGATTTAATTGGGTTGAAAATGCGATTTTTACAAAGTCGGGGGACTAAAACCGTAAATGCCGAAACCTAAGGGGTTAAATTGTCACTTCTTGTATTTCAATAACTCCAGGGACTACTCTTGTAATATTCGGAAACTTAAGGATTTAAGTGTAAGTTATAAGGACCTAAACTACGTTGTTGTAACTTGAAGGACCGATATTGTAATTAACGAAAAGTAGAAGGTTATAACCCGTCACTTTTTCGAAAACTATAAAACCATAAGGACCATTATCGTCACATCACGAAACTAGGAAAATAAGGACTAGAGTTGTGAAATGTTGAAAACAAATAATAAGTTTTAATAAATATTAAAACTTGGAGGTTCACTTGTAAATAAATAAAACACTTAACACGTCGGTCGAACATTAAAGATATTCGGACATCGAACGTGTTTAATAACAAGTTAATAAATAATGTATATTTATTAACGATGATTTCACGTTTCTTGAGAACCATCGAAATTATAAAAACAATGATCTTGTGCATCACCGCACAAGTGATAACGGTATATATAAACTTAAAATGGAATTTAGTTTATACCATGAGTCGTTAGTTTAAATGTGTAAACTAAGACTTGACCGTACTTACTTAGGTACTTTAACGTGTGATCACTGTTACTTGATATTTGTATCATTCAAGATGAAACTACCGGCTAGGTGTGTCATAGCCCCAATGCTTTACAATTATTTTAAATTGATTTCATCCTTGGGTGAGAAACATGCTTTGTTTTTACAAACTGGACGCAGTGTACATTTTTTTACCATGATTACGTGTTTGCCTAAGTTACCATAACCCCTTTATGTACTGATCAGGAATGTTATTTGACATAGATGCTGATTGGGAATTACATTGTGTGGGGCGCGAATGTTATGAATAGATCTATTAGGGATTGACAATCCCCGTTCGGGTGACTAGCTATCACTGGGAACAAACGCATACCATGTCGAATTTGGGATGTTGCAGGGTTAACATATCATTCACGGACACTTGTTGGCAAATTTATTTGCATTCATATACGTCGAGCCTCGGTGTCATGAGCTTAGGAAACGTAATTACTTTTTATGATGTTTGCATTTGTTGCTTAATCATACACTTGGAAATCTTGCGGTCCTACAATTGATTTACATAAACCTATGAATTCACCAACTTTATGTTGACGTTTTAAGCATGTTTTTCAGGTCAATAAGGCACGAGGTGCGATGATACATTGGGAGTCAATAATTGAAGAGTCAACACTTAAGATTTGGGGGTCTGATTTACCTATTGGGGACATTGTTATAAACCGAAATCTGTATCTATTTTGTTGAAACATTGAAGCATGGCTTTATGTTACAAAACAAGTATTTTGTTAATCCAATGTATCTTTTTCAAACGACACGTTTAGTAGTCGTTCTCTGGATCTGGTGTATTTGAACCAATAATGTAAGCCTTCGGATATTAACATTCCGATGCATACTAGTTGAGGTGTTACACTTATAGCATTACTTTCTTCCTCATTCATACTCCTAAAAAATGCAGTACTCTTGGAATTATTAGGAACAAGTCCAGAGCAGGCACTAAAAGCATCTAAAGCCTTTTTGATAACCCCCACAGAGGTTGCATCACCATGACACATGAACAAAAGATCATCAGCAAAGCAAACATGTGTCCTAAATCCATATCCTTGTAATTTCTAGCTCCTTGCTAGTTTTTTTTAATAATATCAATTTGCCGTTCAAAAAAAAAGTATAATATTTGTCAATACTTACTAACTTATACATATACATGTAATATTAATATACAAATAATTTATATATATTTGTACATTAAAAAGTTCGGGGTCGGGTACGGGGCCGGGGATTTATGTTATCCCCATCCCCGCCCCATCCCCGGTTTCATAATTCGGGGATTCCCCGTCCCCATCCCCATCTCCATCCCCGGTCAACTCGGGGATTCCCCAGTCAATTCGGTTTGAGGATCGGGTCTCCATCGAGTACGGGTTTTATTGCCATCCCTAGTGATAGATAGAAGAAATTAAAAATATAAAGCTTTTTAAAAGCTTAAAAATTAAATTTAAGGGCCCGTTTAGTTTGTAAATGAGTTTAAGATTTGAATTTGAATTTAGATATGATGTAAGAGAGAGAAAATACAAAATGTATTAAAATAAAGTAATTTTATAAAATATTATAAAAATTTTAAATAAAAATTATAACAAAAATTAAATTACTATATTACTCATTTGATTATAAATATATACATTCGGTGACAAAAACACTGTCGTTTTGACAGTGGCCCCTTGCTACAGTAACGGGCTCCCGTTTTGGGCCAGCCCGGTTTTTTTTTTTTTTTAATTTTATAATTTGTATGCACAAAGTAGGAATGGAAAAAAAATATATTACAAAAGTTTTGATTTATTCAGATAAAAAAAATACCCGCGGAAACATCTTCGATACCTAATAACTTTAAAATAATCGATATGGTCACAAACGTACAACCCATTATATTAAAAAAAACCAATATAACAAAAAAAAAACACTTTAAACATGAGGCCTAACACATAAGCCATATAAAAAAATTATTACTAATATACACATTTGTCGACAAACTAGCCAAAAATTCGCATAAAATGTGGCCCAAAATCTGGCCCAAAGTTAAAAAAATAAATAAAAAACTAACCCAAAATTAGCCTGAAATCTGGCTCAAAGTAAAAAAAATACAAAACGGTCCCTCAACTTTTAACTATTTACGATTTTCTTACACAAAAAATCCCGTAAAAAAATTAACAAAAAAAACACGTCAAGTTTTTATTGTTCACAATTTTTTTACATTCATCGGCCCAAATAAAAAGATATCGAACCGTCCCAACGCAAATTTTTTTTTTCCCGAATCATACAAAAAAAAGAAATATCCGGGAAAAAATTAGCAAAAAAAAAACCCAAAAATAGCCTAAAATCTGGCCCAAAGTAAAAAAAAA
>BQNB010135750.1:0-18112 GCA_026074375.1 Tanacetum coccineum | reverse complement strand
GGGGTGTGTGACCCATGGAGTATTCATGAGCCGGCCCGTTTCTTTTACATATATAATTAAACGGTTAACTACGAGCTAAGAACTATATATTTGGCAGTGACCGAGTCTTTTCTCGATTCCTAACATTTTGTCTCAAAGGTAACAACGTTGGTCAAACATAGTAGTGGTCAAACACCATTGGAAAAATTACAAAGGGTCTTTGGTTGAGACAAAACGAGTGAACGGGGGGCTCACTTCAGGGATGAATAGTGTAATTTACTCAAAAAAAACTACAATACCAAGAATGCATGTCATCTTAACCATACATTATACTGAAATGATTCAATGATAAACAAACCTAACTTGCAATTATACCTTCATTAACAAACACAAAATACAAAAATGTGAAAAATATATCACCCAAAACCCAAAAAAAACCACCCCACTACCCGACCATCTCCCATTCATAGAGTATGATAAAAATCAACCTCCATATGGACTTGACGGCGCAATTGTAAAACTATCTTCCTCAGCTCCATCACCTTAATCAAATCATCCTTCTGAAGACTCTTAAGTTTCTCCCTCGTCTTATACGCCACTAATTTCCCCTCAAATGTTCAAGCTCTTCTATAAATGACCGCCTTTCATTTACACTTTAAGCAACTGCATCATTAAAATGGAAAGTTCATTGGCTAACTGAGATTCCCTTTGCGTCTCGCTGTCAAAATAAACAAGCAATTGATCTAGAAACTTGGTGGAATTTGCTAAAACCTCGAGTTCCTCCAGATGAACAAAACCACAAGTAGCAGCCATAAAAAAGGTGGGTTTTAGAATAGTGAAAGGGTATACAAAGCTAAGGTATGTATGTGTGTTTTTTGGATTTGAAGAACGGTATACGAAGTAGATTTAAATATAAGTGAATATATACAGATGAATCGACTACACAATCGAAGGGTCGAAAACGCAATTATTACATTGGGAAGATAAATGTAAAGCGCGGCTAAAGTGTGACAATGCAACATTTAATAAATTCAAGGACCAAGCGTGTAAGTAATGTGTAGAAGATTAGTGTGTATTTGATGGGAAATGAAAAATCAATAAAACGCACTAAGGGACCAACGGTGTAAGTTATAAAAACACTAACAAAACCACTTAAAATTATTACCAATGATCATAAAGCATATACGTCTTTTGACTAAACAAAAACACAAACAAAGTCAAAATTAGAACACCATTTCAAGAATGTCTCCATCTTCTTCCATCCCTCCAACAGAGTGTAAATGTCGGCTTCCATTGATGACACTTACCTCTTGGACCTGTTCAAAACCCTGCTAGACGATTTGGTGTTTGCCGTAACAAATATGTAAGTTGTTTCATTTTTCTAGATCTTATTTTATTAGCTAATTATAAATTTTCTTATTTTCAGAAAACAGGAATCAAGCAGTGTAAAAGATGGCATTGGTTTGATCCGGAGTTAGAGAATGAACGGTACAGAGCTCAATTGTATGAGATGCATCTGCTTTCTTAATCCATCTCAAAGAGAAGAACTAGAAAATGAAGTAAGAAGCCAAGAAAAACTTGCAGTCCTTCAAGTTGAATTTGCTGATATGAAAGGTCAAATGCGGTAACTCATGGAAGAATTGAAGAAAAGTCAAAAGAATGCTTTCTTTTGGAAGTCATCTATGATAGTCTTTGTGGTAGTGGCTTGGTTTATGTTTGTTATGAATTAATTAGTTGGGTTTTATTTTGTTGTTTTTGTCTATATCAGTGGTATGAATTATCCAAGATCAGTTGTTGTTCTTGTAATGGATGAATTAATTTCTCGTTAGTTTCAGGTTTTATGTTTTTGGTGCCAAATTGTTATACAGATTATTTGACTTTTGCCAAATCATACCAGTGAACCCAATTCAATCTAACATATACTCTTGTAGACTTTATAAGTCAAACAACAATACACTAAATGTTTGACTTTATTAGTGAAATAAATTAGCACATTCATCCACAACAATATGATTAACAACTGAATCTATTCATTCCATCAGTCAACACAAAACCACATACATCTACAATACCATAACCCATTAGCTACTAAGAACATCTACCTAAATTCTAATATGTATTCGACCAATTTCCACCCAAAAAAGTAATTACCCTAAAGCTTCACATTGTACAGTAAACGTAAAACCCAAACACAATCCAGTTGATGATGAGATATTTCATCAACTTCAGTCGCTTTTCTTCAACCATAACAAGGATTTCTTCAATCTCATTACGTGACCTCAACAAACCAGGGATAATTTGAACAGACCTTTAACACATTGGTGGATCAAACACCGGAGGATGTTGATACAGGTTGGACAATAAAAAAAGGATGTGTAAATAAACAAACAAAATGACTTGTTACATATTTTTTGAACCGATCGTACTTACAAATGTAGGACAACCATAGAACCGGCGACCAGGATTCCGATTAGTCCACGATGTTCTGATCACGGCTTGCAAACCACACGAACAATGAACCATTTTCTAATTTGTGTGTTTTCCTTGGAAACCATCATTTATAATACACAAAAACAATTCAGGGACCAATGGTGCAAGTGAAAAACGACAAAAAACCCAACAATAAAAGTACCCATTGGGATTTTTGAATCAGGGACCAACGGTGAAAAAATGAAAATTTTAAAAATACTAAAATGCCCATGGTCAAAAAGGTAAATAATAGCCAAGTAAACGCACAGTTTGTTTACGATACCTTGGGCCCGGGGACCAACGTAGCAACAAAACTCGACTCTAAGGATTAACGACATCAACCCCCGTTATCTAGGGACTGAATTCGCAATCGGCCTCAGTTTAGGAACGAACAATGTAATTACCCAAATATATATTGGTTTAGAAAAACATCTTTTAATAATACACTTATATATGTCTCGCAAAAAAAACATCACAAACAAGTTTTTTACAAATTATTGGTTATATACGGTGTTGAGGTTGATGTCGTTTAAATTTAACTATTGATATTATATTTTAAACATTATGCGTGTTTAATAATATGGGTGTGCAAACCAAAAAACCAAACCTAAACCGCAAAAAAACAGAGAAATCAAAACCTAAAAATCAAAACTGATGGTTCGGTTTTTTAATGCTAACTCGAGCGAGGGCCACCATCTAACTTATCTAAACTTTCAGTCAGAATTTGTATGGTATGCAAATGAGAAAAGATGGAAACCTTGGTCAAACAGAAACAAACACTCAATCAGTCGTCTGACATATATACATCCAAGCTTGGGGGTATTTTTTACCTTCGAATGTTGTTGTGCCATCAAAAAGGCTGCACATCCTGGAGCCATATACGAACAGTCAACAACAAAGTTTACCAACAAACAGAGCAACCTATGAAGCTTTAGGTCTGCTTGGCGATGATCAAGAATGGACCACCGCTTTACTAGAAGACGCAATGTCAACGACTTCAACAGAGTTGCAAGCACTTTTTAGTCACATTCTAAATTTTGTGAAGTATCAGATCCACTAAATTTATGGAAAACTCATTAGAAGCAAATGTTAGATCATATTCTGAGAAGAATTTCTACAACACTCAATATTCCAAATGTCTACATAAATAGTTTCGCATTCTACGGTTACATTTTGTATGAAGTAGCAGCGATTCTCCATTCTTAATCCAAATCAGTTAAGGATTTTGGTTTTCCGTTACCTCCACCGCACTTGCTTCAAGCACTAAGAAACATATTATCAATGGAAGAACAAAATTATGACCGTGACATATTCATGAAGAAAAGATGCTTATTGGTACCAAAGCTAAATAAAGACCAAAAATTAATATATGATCGTATCGTCAACGCTTCCACATTTAATTAACTAGAACTGGTCTTTGTATACGGCCATGGCGGCACATGAAAGTCTTTCCTCTGGAAAACCATTATCACTACATTGCGCTCAGAAGGAAAGATTGTTCTTGAAGTGGCTTCCTCGGGTAATGCTTTTTTGCTCATTCCATCATGTCAAAATGCACATTCCAGGTCTAAACTTCCAATTAATTTGACCAATAAATCAATGTGCAAGAAAAATACAGTAAAAATAAATGCGTATATGGCAAATTTATTGCGTGAAACAGAGCTTATAATTTGGGATGAAGCACCAATGAATTATCAACGATGCTATGAAACATTAGATAGAACCCTTAGAGACCTTCTTAATGCTCCCGGAAGTTTGTTTAGGGAGAAATCAGTCATGTTAGGCGGGGACTTCATGCAGACTCCTCTCGTAATAAAAGAGCATCAAAAGTAGAAATAATAGCCGCTTCCATTACCGAATCAGAGATGTGTTCATATTTTAAAATCTACTCTCTAAAAAAATATGTGCCTTCTATAGACAAACCTAAGTGAAGATCGGAAAAAGGACATTGAAACATTCTCCTCTTGGTTACTGGAAGTTGGAGACGGAAAAATTGGTATGCTTGACGAATCAGATACACATGATTCCTCATGGATCAAGATACCAGATAGGCACTGCATCCTAGACGACAACGGCGTCTTGTCAGAACTCATCAACTTCATTTATGACCAAGAAATGCTACAAAGACCAAGTGCGTAGCAACTGTAACAAAAAGCAATAGTTTGCCCAAAATATGAAACAACTGATATTATATATTCACATGTTCTCTCAATGATTAAAGGCGACAATCAAGCTTATGTAAGTTCAGACGGAGCGAATCTTTATGGTAATGACGGGGGATAGACAGAAAAGCTATACCCGGTAAATATTTGAATATTCTTACCTTTTTAAGTTTGCCACCTCATTATCTTGAGCTTAAAGTAGGAATACCAATCATGCTTTTAAGAAATCTAAACTTGGTTGGTGACTTGTGTAATGGCACAAGAATGATAGTGACACAACTACTAACCAAACTCATTGAAGCACAAATCATCACAGGCATAAGAATCAGACAAAAAGTGTTCATCCCAACAATTACACTAATAAACAAAGACCCGAAGTTTCCATTTCTTTTCAGAAGAAAACAGTTTCCCGTGAAAGTTTGTTATGCAATGACAATTAGCAAAAGCTTAGGTCAGTCGTTAAACAATATAAGGATTTACTTGCCTGCTCCTATATTTGGGCACGGACAATTTTATGTCGCATTATCTCAGGCGACATCACCTCACGACATGAAGATCCTTATCAAACAACAAGAAAACCAGCCACCGAATACAACCAAGAACATAGTTTATAAAGATTTCTTAACAAAAGTACACATGTTAATTTTATAGATTATCATATATAAAAGATCATAATTGTCAGCCTTAATAACTTTACTCCTTTCTATTGTGAAACTTCCATTATAATAGCTACTTATGTCCGAATAGTTCTATATTAAATGCTTTTCATTTCAATGCCTACTTTTCAGCCAACAATTTTGTTAATCCGTTTCGGTTTCTAAATATCAATGTGTTTTATCACTTACGTTTCTGCATCCACTAATAGTTATGTGATAGTCGATACAAAGATGTTAATCACTTACATAACTACAATATTTTTGCTTATTAGATATTTAGAACTACAACGTATGTGAATTGCATCGCCTTCTGTTTGTTTCTCAAAACAAATACGCGCAATTTAAAATGATCTGCCGCAACGTGCGATAGCCTAATTACTTGTTATTATCAAACGTAAAGTATAAGTACACCGTAATATCGTGTGACATAATTAACCTATATGGGCTAGGCCCAAATCAATACAAATATCAATATATGGGCTAAACAATCTCGGCGAATAGTTTCGTCTAAATTGTTGATCATTTACGTTTCTACGCCAACCAACATTTGTTAGATCCGAGTATATGTTCAACCAACCAACAATATGAACCAACAATGTATGTATCTACTAGTTATAACTAAACCAACAATAAGAAAGAATCACAACATTATAAAGAGATGAGAGAAGGAACAATCAAACCAAGACGCAAAGATTTATAATGGTTCAGCTACGAAGCTCCTCTTCGCCCTACTCCACTCCCCGAGTATCCGACTCGAGATTTCACTATGTCAACAAGCTCCCTTTAGGCGGAGAAAACTGTTTACACGTCGCTTACGTTGTTTTTTGACACTAAGCTAAATGCCGAGTCCTAATCTTAGCTAGAACCAATCTACCACTTCACAAGTAATACACAATCACAAGATCTACACTATCGGATTTATACACTATCCGATTTACACAATCATACAAGACAATCGAGATAGAGATTTGGTTCTTAGAAAAAAGAAGGAGAAGTCATTAGACTACAATTTCGTTTCTTGGACAATATGAATGTTCTTTTCTTGCACTTGATAGAGAGGAGAGGAGAGATAAGAAAGAAGAGATTGGATCACTTGAAATAAGATCAAACAATGTTAGTGATCAAGAGATTTAATGAGAGAAAGAAAGTTTTTAGAGAGAGAAAGAAGACTGAAAAAATTCGTGCAAAGAGGTATGTTTTTCAACTGGGAATGGTGTAGTATTTATAGGCAGAAAAACCCAACAGTAACTGTTGGCGGTCCCGGCTGTCCCAGAAATATCTAGGGGCCGCCGTAGACTGACGCTCCCCTTTTTGTTTTTAAGTGGGGAAGTTTTTATGTGGTATGGAAGGTTCCATTTTGGGGGAAAAATCATATTTGAATTTATATATTTAAATAAAAAATTTCTTTTATTTAAAAAGTATTTTGTATTTATTTATTTTTGTAAAAATACTTTTGTAAAAATATGATGGTTAAGAAAAATTATTTTCTTAATCACTAATCATGTTTAATAATTTGTTTATACATACCTTAAGTGATTTACATTTGAAATGGAAATTTACGATTAATAATTTGTAAACGATTATTTTTATCGTAAACGTTTTTAAATTTTGTTATCTTCAAAACATCGAGAGGTCAAAAAATATAAATAACGTTTTTAGAAATAATTTGTATTAACAATCTCCCTCTTTTTGATGATGACAAAATATAAACTCATTTTATGTAAAAATAAAGTTTTCAAGTTATTAACGAGTTTTGATCTATTTCTCCCCCTTTTTGTCAAAGTCAAAAAGGATGATCGTCAAGTTGTAGAGAGAAAAAAATCGACGATGCCAAGACTCCCCCTTGATGTATGATCCCCCTCGTTTGGGGCATCAAAGGATCGATCGTATGAGATTATTGCTACAAAATAAGGTGAGAAGTACAAGTGCAAGAATATATTCGCAACTAGTAGCAATATAGCAATTCATGCAAGTAAACCATAAATTTGTTTCATTCATCACTTAAGAAACTCATACAAGAAACATACACATGCAAGGAAAATAGAGCTAAGTCTAACAAAGGAACATTAATTCATAAACACACCACAATCTAAACATACTACATAAGGTAGATAAAGTTAATATGACATAAATCCTAGATGATCCTTGATTCATAGGAAATGGCTTCGAACAAAAAGGTTAGGGCGACATATTATGAGGTGACATGACCAAATTTTTAAGGGTGAGGTGGAGAGAGTTAAGCAAAGATGGAAGTGAGAAGATACTCAATATGAGCAAATATTAAGTTCATCTCATCCTTGAGAGAAAATATAAGATTGCGGTTGTAAAAACAACAAAGACAAGTTGACCTATGATAGTCATGATAGTTGAAGTAAATGGGGTGACCTATAAGCGGTGGTTGAGGTTGTGGTTGTGGTAAAGGTGGTGATGGGGTATCAAGAATGTGATCAAGAGGAGTTATTGGTGACAAGGAAATAGTGATGTCTAAGGAAGGATGACTTTAGAGTGGAAGTGGGTGTGAGGGTCTTGGTGGTGCATCCATGATATTATCAAGAAAATGATTGGATAGTTGAGGAGAGGGTGTGTCATTAGAAGTAGGAGGTGAGGATTGAGGTTTTGATTCAAATGAGGAAAAAGTAGTGCCAAATGTAGATGATGTATCTTTGGTTGATGGTGCATTTGGTGGAGATGGAGAAGAGGATTTTTTTATGGGAGAAGGTGTGGTGGTGACATCTTTATCACTAGAAATCTTGACAAAGAGTTTTTTAGGTAGGATGATGGTTAGTTTGATTTTCTTGGAAGGGTTAGAGGAAGAGGCTTGAGTGGAAGCCATGAAAGTAAAGATATGAAGAAGATGAATATGATAAGAAGAATGGTGAGGATGGGCATTTAATTTATAAGGAGTGGATTAAAGAGGTAAAGCATGAGGTTTAGGAAGGAGATTCCAAAAATGGTTTAGAAAAATACAGGAAATGTAGCTGGGTCTAGAGAAGAAGATGGTCAACTGCACAGAAAATCAAGAGACACAGTAAAAATTCCGTGACTCCTGTTGGCGGTCCCATATATATGGTAGCGGTCCCAACTATATTTGGGGGCTTCCCCATGTTTATGGGGGCCGTTTTTTGGAGAAACAAAATTTTTCCAACTTGTCCCGATTTTTGTAAATCCTTTACAGAAAAAGTTTCTCAGATTTTCCCTTTTGCAATCAATCCTATTTCACCAAGAATCATCTAATACTTCCTAATAATTAAATTCACAAAACTAGCTATCCTAAATTCTATTAGAGAAGCAAATATAGGCAAATTGACTAAGAAATTGTCATGCATAATTTCATAGAAATAATCATGCAAGCAAGGTTTAGGATGATAAAATGGAATGATCACCCAAGGCAAGTTATTTTGCCAATACTATGTACTAATAGACTACTAAATGGCATAAGTTTAAGTACTTAAGCATATATAGCAATAGTAAGTACCAACAAGCATAATAAAGTAGTAAACATAAGTATATTGTCTTATAGCAATTATCCAAATTGCTCACTTCTTCTTCATATTTCTCTACAAATTTTTGAAGCCCTTCCCGATTGACCTTAATCCACCACGATGCTCATCTCTCAATTGAACTTAACAGTTTAGAATTTTAGTTTGGCGGGTGTAGAATTGTTCCATGTGGGGGTCAACATTTGGTGGGTTTTCAAAGACTCGAGGAACCTCATTTGTTAATGAATTAACAAAGATAGTGGGGGAAGGAGTGCTTGCACGCGAGGTCCCTTCGTCATTTTCATCATCATCATCATAGTTGAGATTAGAGGAGGATGGTTGATCGAAGGCGGAGGAAGAGGAAATGGAGTGACGACCTCTTTTCGTGCCATAATCCTTTTGAGTCTTTCGCTCTTGTTGAGCGGTAAGAGGATATATGACACGATCGTGCAAGTCATAGTAATCTTCTAACACCCCGTGACTAATGGACATGACATGTTTAAATAAGCGAGTTAATAACATGTCGTATGGCATAATCAATCGAGGTTGTTTAGTGACTAACTACATACGTTTTGCCATAAAATATGCGAGATTATATCGCTCGGACCTAGCGATACAATAGAGCATATGACAAAGACACGCGAGAACATGATCCCGGTTACCCCCAAGACAAAAGACATTTTCCCAAATAATTGCAACCCAAGATTTCATTACGGTGACAATTTCACGAGTTAAAATTTCATTTTCATCGCCAGTAATGACGTTTTTGTGACGAATACGAGTGACTGGACCCTCTCGTTCCTCTTGAACATAGTTTTTAATTTCATCGGGGCAAGGAGGATTGGTTTGATAAGGACCACTCGTAGGGACACTATACTGCAAGTTGTCAAGAGACCATTTGTCGGTAAACGAACATGCACCACTTGTGGGAATACCAAGAATTTGACCACATTCTTCGATAGTGAAAGAAAATAATTTATTTTGAATAACAAACTCGATTAGCATTTGATCCTCTAAAGTATAGTTGACTCGATATTGACTATAAAACTCGAGGATAAACGTGGACAGATTTATTCATTGATTTTGAGGAGGCAATCAAACCCAATATGACTGAATATGGACTCAACATAAACTAAATCGTCAAAATATTGAAAAACTACCTGTCCCTCATGAATGCAACGAATTTCAAGATTCTTAAGCATCTTTTTTAAAGGTGAGGTGTATTCGTGTGATATTTTTGGAATGTAGCTTTTTGTGTTTTGGTGGTCTTCAGCAGTTTTATGAGGCATTGTTACCTAGATAGAAAAGTAATACCACGTTTTATTATTATGAACTTGTAAGATTGATAGGAATTAGTGACTAGTGTGTGCCTATATGTAACAAATATGGAGTAACGGTTAACTCGACCTAGAAATAAAAACCTAAGAGTTAACCCAAACGCTCTTTAATTTGATTTTGCTCATTCAAACATGTCGAAAAATACATATGAATCATGTATCTAGACTTTTGTTCATGAGATCATTATGCATGTATGCAAAAACGTTTTTAGAGTGTATTAACAATGCATAACAATTATTTAATTGTGATCCTAACATGAGTGCTTTTGAAAATAAAATTGGGGTTTTGTGCGAAAACTATTTTTGACAAAATACACTTCAATCTTGTAAATCCTATGACTACGGGAAGCATATTAGTTGTACATTGTATTCTAGTAGTCCTAATTATACACAATTGCAATAAAAATGAAAAAACTCCAATTTTAATTTTTAACCCTAGACACAAATTGAAAGAAAATAGATGAAATGACTTACAATTAATGATGTTAAAGATATTAGGAATGATTGTAGGTGTTGATTTTATCTTCAGTTTGAGTTAATTTGGTCAATATTGAGTTTTTGGTGTGTTTTGATCAAAAGATTGATAGGACGACATTAGTGTGATTAAGGGTTGGGACTAGTGTGTTTGCCTATCATGTAAATATATTATGGAGTACATCGGTTAAACTCGACCTAGAAATTAAAAATCCTAAAGTGGGTATAAAACCTATACTGCTACTTAATTTAATTTGGATTTTGCTCTTTTTATTCTACATCTACGGTCGAAAAAATTTCTTTCCATATGAATCTTGTATTCGCGTACTCTCTTGTTCATGAGATCATTATGCATGTCTGCCAAAAAAACACGTTTTTAGAGTGTAGTAATTATCAATGCATACAATTTATTTATTGTGATCCTTACCTTTGAGTGATTTTGAAATAATAAAAAAAAAAAAAAATTGGGGTTTTGTCGCGGAAAACCTTTTTTGATCAATAAATACCAACTTCAATCTTGTAACATCTCCGCACGCCCTATGACTACGGAAGCTTTTATGTTGTGTATACCATTGTTATGTTCAAGTAGTCCTAATTATACATACATTGCATTTTATTAACATAAATTTATAAAAATAATAAAAAAAATTGAAAAAACTACAATTTTAATTTTTAACCCCTAGGTCACAAATTGAAAGAAGGGGGGGCGGGGGAGGGAAAAAATAGAGGGAAATGATTACAATTTATGATACAGTTTTTTTAAAGATGTTAGGAATTGATTGTAGTGTTTGATTTTTTTCAATTCCTATTCTCTTTTTGTTTTTCTCTACCTTTTTTTCTTTATCCTTCATTTTTTTCTTTTCTCTTCTGTTTGACGTTTAATTTTGGTCAATATTAGTCTTTTGGTTGGTGTATTTTGTTGTTCGTTTTTTCGTTTCGCTTGCCAGGCAAGCTCAAAATATAAAAAGGAGTGAAAAGGAAGGTGGTTATCAAGAAAGAGAAAGGGGAAGGAGTAGAGTAGAAGAAGGAGAAGAAAAGGAAAGCGCGAGGGGAGAAAGGTTAGGTGAGAAGAGCAGAGAAGTAGAGGAAGAAGGAGAACTGGGTGTGAGAGGCATGAGAAAGGGAAGAACAGGGGGAAGAGGAGAGCAGAAGAGAGAGAAAGAATGGTAGGAAAGAAATAAAATGGTATGGAAGGAAGAGAAGGGAGAAAGCAAAGAGGAAAGGGAGAAGGAAGGAGGATGATATGGTTGTTTTGGTTTTTGATGTATTTACAAAGATTGTGATTACAGACATTATTTGTTTCCCAACTCCCCTATAGTGGCGACCGGTTACCATGACGATTATGAGGGACGACACGTTAATTTATTCCACTCCGGCGGCCACCCGGAGGAGTTTTCACCGTATGGGGTCGTGACCCGTCCCTCAGTTAGCTGAGGCGGATTTTAGACTGAAATTTTTAGACTCAAAAACAAAAAAAATTTTACAAATGAGGAGTTTGTCAGTCTTCTTTTTTTAATTTTTTTTTAACTTGTTTATCTTCTGCTTTTGCTTCGTGATTTTATTTTACAAAATGCTCAAAAGTTCTATTAGGTGAAGTATTTAAGTTGTCAACGGACACGGGGCGGTAAGGTGGATACCACGGACTTAGAATCAGTGAAGTAAAGTAGGGGCCGGGGGGAGTGGGTTAGAAAACTGTTATAGAAGTTCGGTCATGGTGGACACGATTTCTGTCCATGGGTTCAATTCATTTCCTAAAAAAGACGTAGATAGGTTATATAACGATTACAAGTTTACAAGGGTCGGGTTTATGTAAGGGGGATTAGCCTGCACACAGTTGTTGTCGATGGACGGAAACTTTCTTTCGATTCAGAGGGGGAGAATGAGCGAGAGGATCGTGAGATGTCCTTTCGGACCTCTTTTCACGAAAGAAGTGGCTTGTTGAATTTGATGTGTTTCGGTTGCTGGTTTTTTACTAAGAGTGTTGCATCGGGTTTTTGCTTAAGGGTTCATCAACGCAGCTGAGGGATTTTAGACTGAAATTTGACAAAAAAATTTACAAAGAGGAGTGACGTTTTAATTTGTATTTCGTGAATTAAAAATGCTCAAAGTACTTCGGATGAAGTATTTAAGTTGTCACGACACGAAGTGGAACACGGACTAGAATCGAGACAGAAGAAAGAGAAGACGATTTATGACATGTGTTCCATCATTCCTAAACCAAGACGTAGATAGTTAAACGATTCACGTTTAAAGGGTTTAGTAAGAATGTCAGCGATGTTGTCGATGGACGACACTTTTTCGATAGAGATATGTCCTTTCTGGACATTATCACGAAGAAAGTGGTGATGAATTTCGATGTGTTTGGTTCAAGAGTGTTGCATCGGGTTTTTGCTAAGGTCAATCACGCCTTTATTGTCGCGCATGATCAGGACGTCATCGAGTCGAACGTCGTAGTCAATAAGAGTTTGTTTCATCCTCAATGCTTGTTGACATGCCTTTTCGGCGCTTACGTATTCGGCTTCGGTAGTGGATATAGCAAGAGCAGTTTGTTTCTTCGAGAACCGAGATGTCAAACAACATCCCACGAACGTACAAATACCGCTAGTGCTCTTTCGGTCTACATAATCTCTCGGCCACCAAAACGTAGACTCACCATGTTCAAGACAGGGCTCGAATTATCAGTTGCTAATTTCCTAGACTTTGGTTTAGTTTTGTGAAGTCAAAGTACGGTTTGTTCAATTCAACCAGAAACAAAAAGCCATAAAAACAAACAACCCCACGCTCCGCAGCGAAACGCGGGTTAAAAACCTAGTTACATATTCATATTGCAGTAATTTTGCAATATCTATATCCGTTTAGCTTATCCATCTATATTCGTATCCAATAGATAAAGCGCGTAAATGAATATCCGTTGAATATTAATTGTTAAAATAACTAACTCATCTAAAAATCCTGATTTCTAATCCAAACGAGGTTTTAAACTCGCGCTTCGCGGCGTTGTGTTAGTCAACGGAAGTATTATGTGCATCGAAAATGTAAAGCGATTGAGAACAACAACTTCAAATTATCCAGAAACCTTTTCATTAATCATGGTCAGAGTGATTGTATTCCTTAAAAACTTTCAAATATATGTTTCAATTATTTTTTAAGTGGGTACTGAAAGAAGGTGAAACTGTGTGTTTATTCCATTAATCAACGATACAATATATAAGGGTACAAGACAACTAATCAATGACAAGATAAGTATAAGACAACTAGACAATGACAAGATGATTGTCAATTAGACAACTAATAATGGATATATGGATGAGAATGGGACAACTCATGATTGACTAGATAATGTCAATCTGCCAGGCTAACACTCCCCCGCAGTCTAAGCGATGAAAATGTGAAAGCTTGGACTGGAATAGTAAACCTTGTACGACACTTTTAACCTCGGGACCTTGCACGATTGAAGGGAACTTGTGACTTTAGCACAAATCACCAACACAAATTAATCAAATACTCCCCCAACAAAAATAACCACCAACCCCCCCAAAATCACCCAACACAATTTATGGGGATAATTTTAAAGTATCTCTTATAACGGAGATAATTCAAGCAATAAGAATTTTAATTCAAAGTATTATCACCAACACAAATTAAGGATAATTCAAAGTGATATGCATTAATTATGGTGAAATAATTCAAAGTATTATCACCAACAACAAATTAAAGGATAATTCAAAGCATCCAATAGAGCCGAGAATAATTCAAGTATTTCTCCAAGATATATATAAAAATATAATAAAATAGTTGAGGAGAGTTGGTTTTGACAGGGGTTGCATAGCCACCTCGGTCTAAGGATACGTACGTAACATGAGAAAGAAGTTGATAACTAAAAGATGTTGTTCTTGATAACGTGTTTAAATTGTATACATAAATACCCTAGGGGGATTTCGCAAATACAAAAGCCGCAAAAATAAAAAATATCGCCAAAAGATGGGCGGGAAATAGGTTGTGCTTTTGTTTGTTATACGGTCTTCTCCCACATAACCGTTTAGCAAAGGATATCAAAGTTCAAAAAAAAAGAGAAAAAAAAACGTGGCAAAAACGACAAGAAATTGAAATGAGGAGATGGAATCAGACAAGTACTAGAGAGAGATTTTTGTGAAGGTCACAATTATCCTCGAAAGCGGATGTAAAGGAACCCTCTTACTCTTTTATGTGGCTTCGAGAAAAAAAAAAAAACACAAGAAAAGTAAAGGAGAGGGGGGGGGACGAGGGGGGGGGGGAATGGGGAAAAGGGAAGAAAAGCGATCATTTTGTTTTATTTTTTTTTGCACAGGGAAAAAATAAAGACCATTTTTTTTTTTACCACTTGGATGTGGCTGGGAATCGGGATTGCTTGCAAATGTTGTTTACTAAATATAACCTATGGGAAAACTTCTATACTATTTGGCTTTACTATTAAGCCCAACAAAAGCCCAAAGTTTAAAAAAAAGCCCCCATTTATTTGTGTACATTATCTTCATGGGCTCAGAAGTGAAATTATGAAACTCATAGTACCCATTCACTTGTGGAAAAAAAAGGAACAGAGGGGCTAGTACTTCTTTTTTTTGATGTGTAATATTCCTAAATTCCCTTTTAAATCACGCGGGTTCATACTTTTCCCCATTAACCGTTTTTATAAAACAACAATTTTCCCGCCCATAAACTCGAAACAAACCAAACAAACCCAACTTCCCTAAATCTTCTTTCCCGTCTTTCCCAACTCACCCCACCTCGTATTTACCAACTTCCACATCATTTTGCACACGTGGCAACCTCCAATTGGTGCGAACACGTCACCATACATAATCAACGGCTAAAAATCAAGTTTAAAGTGATCAAGGGCTAGGAACGATTGAAGTTCTCATCCTCTCTTCACCCTCATCTATAAATAGGAGATTGATATTCAGTTTAGTTAGTTTTTAAAGAGTTTTTTAGTTTTTCTTTGTAAATTTCCCTTTCCAATTTTATTTCGTACTGTTCATTGTTTCGAGTTAAGCTTTTTAAAACTTTCAATTCAGTTGTACTTCTTGTTTTGTATCTTGTACTATCCTTCTTAAAGCAAATAAAAAAGTTGAGTAGAGTTTGTTTTCAAGTTTTCATGTTATAAGCTGTATTTAGCTAATAAGCTTGTAATAAGCTCAAGTGAGTTTATTTTGTTTTCTTTAGTTCTCAAATTGTTCAAACTTTGTTAAAATCTTTTTAAATACTGTTTTTGTCTATTATTGTTCAATATTGTTCATTTCTTTTCAATTAGACTGAGTTTGGAAGCAATGAGGAGTAATAAGCTCATTTTAGCTTATTGAGCTTATAGCTTGATGGTCTAGAGGCAAGGTGCCATATAGATTTGGAATTTAGAGCCACTCACTCAGAAAGAGTGGCTTAGTGTCTGAGATTACATAAATTTCAGGTTTCACCTTCTATATTTCATTTTAGCATTTGAAGCTTAATTCAGTAGCTTATTTCATTGACTTTTTGTGTGCTTAAACATGTTTAATATTGTTTAGTTAGTTTAGATATTCAAATGCCTTAAGCTGTTGTAGCTAGAATCTACTAAGGTCTAATTTTGTCATAATAGTAGGAAAAAGCCTAGCTGAGTAACAAGCTTATTTCTTTTAATAAGCTTTAGTTTTTAGAGCTTAAACAGCTTAATTAGATTAGTTTAAGAATGAGTAGATAAAAGGTTTTAGCATTTTTACTTCTAAAATAGACTTTAAGTGAAATATAGTTTGGAACAGATTTGTTAGTAGTGTTTGGATTAAGGTGTTATTGACCTTTAAAGTCAACATGTTCCTGTCAAAACATTTTACATAGTTGAGGTTTTCAAAGTGTTCAAGTTTTATATAGGTTTTAAAAGTTAGTTTGTAGATTTTCAAAGTTTAGAGCTTAAAAAGCTACTACTAGCACCAGGACAGTTTTAAGTGCAAAATTAGTTTTAGAGTTTAGTGATTTTCAGCATTTTAGTGTTCAATTTAGGTTAATGTAGGCTTAGATACATTTAGATAATGAGTTCATGAGTTCTAAGTTGGAAGTTTAGGCCTGCATTTAAGTTTTTTACCAAATATATCAGCAATAGCAATATTAACTCAGTTAATACTGCTGTTGCTCATCACTTTTCTAGCTTCTTTTTAGCACTTGTAATTAGAAGATAGAAGTTAGTATTAAGCAATTTAGAAGTACTCTATTAGCTCTTTATAGATCATCATTTAAGTTTCATTTTTAAGCTCTAGTCTAGCTTAAATGTTCCTGTAAAAGTGGTATAGCAGCAACTTAGAATTCTTGCTTATTTCTTTTAGATTCTTCTTTTCTAGTTGTTCATTCCAAAAGCCTTTTATCTAGATTCATTCTATAATCATAGTATAGCTTATTTTCAAAATTTCAATTTCTAGGATTTAGTTTTAAGCTAGTTGGCTTATTAGCAATTGCTTAATTCCAGTCAATAAGCTGAACCTTAGTTTTTTAAGAGCTAATTTCTTGTTAATCTAGTTTACTTGTAGCTTATTTCTTTTTAGAAATCCCTAGTACACAATATAAGTTTCATTTAGCTTCTTTTGGTTTTCATTTTCATTAAGTAATAAGCTAGTTATAAGCCAAAGATTAGAAAAGTTAGAATTTCAAAAGAAATCCTTACTTTCTGTAACACAGGTTTAAAAGCTTAATATCTAGCTTATTCAGTTGATAAAAGTTCCAAGTGCTTTTATTAAAGTTGTAGTATTAAAGCTCAGGTTTAACTTTTATGTTTTAAGTTTTTGCTAATTTTCACTTTTTAAATAAGCTCAAAATAAGCTAAATCGTAGGGTCTGTTTGGAACATTTTCAATAGTTAAAGGTTGTCTGTTTTCACTATAGTGTAAATTTCTTTTAATTACCCCGCCTACCCTTTACTTTCATACTTTGCATTTTCTACCCTGTTTCTTTTAGTTTAATAAAATAGTTTTAATATTTTTAATATTAGTTTAATAAAATTAGGGTTTAGGTTTTAATTAGAAAAATTAGGGTTCAATTGCTTAGTAAAAATTAGGCATTTTTATACCATTAGTTTTCTGCACATTTGTAGTAGATAAAAATCATTTTTCTTTATTTTTCCAATTGAATTTGTATTTTCTAGAAATTAAAATAGGTTTTAGGTAATTTCTTTTTCTTAAGAAATTCATAGAAAATAGAAAAATAGTTGGAAAAATTTAATTCTTTTTGTAATAATTTTCTTTTTAATTCTAGTATTTTTGAAAAATAAAAATAGAATTTTAGTGATAAATTTTAGAAAAAGTGTATTTTTAGTTAATTCATTTTTCTTTAAAAAATCATAGAAAATTCAAAAATAGCTAAAAATTCTAATTCTTTTTCCTAAAATTTTCTTTTTAAATTTGTGATTTTTAGGTATAAAATTTGTTAAAAGAAGTGCCTTAGATTTTAAATTTCAGTTTTAGCTCACGTTTTTAATTAACGTTTGCTAATTTTTCGTATTAGTTAAACGTTTTTAATTCTTTAATCGTTTTTATAGTTTAATTGAGCTATTATATTCGTAGT
>BQNB010135749.1:2279-18112 GCA_026074375.1 Tanacetum coccineum | reverse complement strand
ACACTAAGGTGTTGTCTAACATTGAAGTCAGTCATGGACCCAGTGACACTAAGCATAACCCTCCCTTGCCACTCAAGGTGTCTCAACAGAATCTTGTTTCATTTCTCACAGAGATTACACGCATTTCTATTGACATTCTCACTTCGAGTTAGTTGATATTGAAAAGGTGGCAGTTTGCTCCAGCCTCCGATCACTAAAACAAAAATGCACTATTGAGTCTAGATCCAAAAGAGATCATCCAAAAATCTCATTAGGATACTATTTCAAATTACACTTGTTCTTCATAAACTGGGAAAACAAGTGAAATCTTAAGAGTCCTACGCATTATTTCTTGACACTTTATAAACTGGGAAAACAATTTCCTTGACACTTCGGAGCTTGATAATTTCCTTAAATTTACTTCTTATTTTATGCCTTATCGTCAAGAAAAGGGAATCTATTTTCCATCATTTTTTGTTAGTTGATATCAATCGAATAAAGTTTGTGAAGTATTGGATCCTTAATCGACTCACTCACTCTGAGTTAGTTGATATCAAAAAGGTGGCAGTGAACTCCAGCTTCCGATCACTAAATACAAAAATGCACTATTGAGTCTAGATCCAAAAGAGATCATCCATAAATCTCATTAGGACACTATTTCAAATTACACTTGTTCTTCATAAACTGGGAAAACAAGTCAAATCTTAAGAGTCCTACGCATTATTTCTTGACACTTCATAAACTGGGAAAACAATTTCCTTGACACTTCGAAGCTTGATAATTTCCTTAAATTTACTTCTTATTTTATGCCTTATCGTCAAGAAAAGGGAATCAATTTTGAAGAGTCTTTCGCACCTGTTGCCCGCATTGAAGAAATTAGAATCTTCATTGCAAACGCCACCAATAAGAACATGACTGTCTACCAGATGGATGTCAAGACAGCTTTCTGAAATAATGAGCTATGTGAAGAAGTTTATGTGAGTCAATCGGAAGGCTTCATAGACCAAGACAATCCTACCCACGTGTACAAGCTAAAGAAATCCCTCTACGGCTTAAAGCATGCTCCACGTGCGTGGTATGACATGTTTTTAAGCTTTCTACTGTAACAAAAGTTCTCCAAAGGTGCGATCGACCCCGCGTTATTCACACGAAAAGAAGT
Source organism: Tanacetum coccineum (assembly GCA_026074375.1). NCBI lineage: Eukaryota > Viridiplantae > Streptophyta > Magnoliopsida > Asterales > Asteraceae > Tanacetum > Tanacetum coccineum. The sequence goes on along the minus strand of BQNB010135749.1, from coordinate 16,974 downwards.
CAAATATGATTAAAATATTAAAAGATTTAACATTTTGGATAAGGGGAGAAAAATACGATTAAAATATGTAATAATAAAATGTGATCATGATTCACTCAAGTGCGCTCTACACTTAGCATGTGCAAAACATTTTCGAGTATCGATGCACGTGTTGAGGGAAAGTTTTTGGTGAAGATTGAAACTCTCAAAGTGTAAAATGTTTTCATATTTATCAAACACTTTGGCTAATTTTCCAATTGATCTATGGTTCTGAGCTCTGTACCCGATAACCCAATAATTTACGAAGGCGATAAAGTCATAAGGATGGTAGGGTTAGGTATAAGTCCAAAGATCCAACCAGAACCGAAGGGATCTACCCAAGGACATTTCACTAGTTAGTATTAGAGGTCCTTTGTAAAGATGGAGTTAAATTTACTAATGGGAAAAATGTCGACTAAGATTGAGCTAGCACTGGAACAATCACAACAAGGTGCTAGTGATGAAGTCCTGGTAAGCTTTGAAGGGGTTGAAGAATGAATCCCTCCATACACCTAGGCAGAAACTGGGTCAATACGTATGCTGTCATAATCACAAAGATGATTGCTGACATTGAAAACAAACATCATGGACCCTGTGATGTAACGCACAACCCTTCCTAGCCACTCAGGATCTTTTAATCTTTCCTCACAAAGATAAACAAGTTATCAATCGACTCACTCACTCTGAGTTAGTTGATATCAAAAAGGTGGCAGTGAACTCCAGCTTCCGATCACTAAAAATAAAAATGCACTATTGAGTCTAGATCCAAAAGAGATCATCCATAAATCTCATTAGGACACTATTTCAAATTACACTTGTTCTTCATAAACTGGGAAAACAAGTGAAATCTTAAGAGTCCTACGCATTATCCTTATGATCTAGCCAGAACATTCAGAGTGATGCTCTTTAGCACTTCACAATGATGAATGGAAATCCTTCGAGTGTCAACATCAAACAGCACTGCCGTAGGTGACTTGTGCGATCCTATATGGATCAAACTTATGATAACTGGATATTAATTTAGTCTAGTTTATGAATTAATGACTCAATCAGAGAGATAGTAGCTCTCTTATTCACTCTTATCGTGCTGTCTACTTTGAGACATTCCGGTAATGAGAACAATCTAAGTATGATGAATCTAATGCTTATGTGTTAAAGGATTCAATACTACAAGCTGGAAATCCTGTCAAGGAGATTCTTCTTTAAATTGAATCTACCTGATCACATGTCGGTCCTCATGGAACTAGAGGTTGATCCAACCAAACAAGGGCGAATGACAAAGCCATATTCGTCCGCATGCTTTATTGCTAACTGTTTTAATTGCATATATATACAAAGGTGGAGATGCCTCATTCCAGCAGAGTTGAAGTTATAGCCACATGCTCATACTCGATCAAGAAATATAAATACATGATGAAAGCTCAAGTACATGCTACACAAGTCTTATGATACTCTGATACTAAAACGTATTCCTTGAAGTGTTAAAGTCTTCAAGATGAAGCATTCCAAGAGAAATTGTTCGACAGCTTTCAAGACGAAGTAAAGTATGAGCATGTTGGTCCAAGAGTCACAAGACCACAAGAAGGAGAAAGATTTCAAGATGATAAAGAGATGATGTATGACTGTTGATCTCTAAAAGCTCATGATCACAATAAAGTCAAGCATGTTGGAACAAGCTCATGATTAAAGTTCACTACATATCCCATAAGATAAAGATAAAAGAATCAAGACTACGAGGAAGACTGAAGACAAACATAGAATGTTAAACTTAAGTTCCTTGTAAAATGAAGTGACCTCCCTTAGGGGGAGATTGTTAGAAATCAAGAAAAGACTCGGTCACTACCATATTCATTAAGTCTTAACTCGTTGTATATGTAATATTAAGTTTAGAAAGGAAACGGGCATACCTATAGACTATCCATGGAGTCCACATCCCATATCACTTCTAAGAAGTATAAATACCCTCTCTACACATGGAAAGGGTGTTGGTTTTCATTTAAATCTAATACATTTTTCTTGTTTCTCTCTCTAGAAAACCTTCCAACTCACTTTCTCTCTCTAGCCGATTCTATCTCTAAGGTTGTGTGGGATTGATATGCAACGCAAGTGGTATATAAAGAGTCCTACGTATTATCCTCGTTATCTTTTCAAAACATTTAGAGTGGTGCTCTTTAGCAATTCACATTGATGAATGGAAATCCTTCCAGTGTCAACATCAAACAGCACTGTAGTAGGTGACTTGCGCGATCCTATATGGATCAAACGTGTGTCAACTGGATATTGATTTGGTCTAGTTTATGAATTGATGACTCAATCGGTAAGATAGTAACTAACTGGTTCACTCTTATCGTGTTGTCTGCTTTGAGATGTTTGGGTAATGAGAAAAAGGTAGTATGGTGAATCTGATGCATCCGCGTTAGAGGATCCAATACTTTAAGCTAGAAATTCTATCAAGGAAATTCTTCAAAAATTAAATCTACCTGATCACAGGTCGGTCCTAACGGAACCAAAGGTTAACTCTACATATATTTGACGAATGACATAGCCATATTCGTCCATATATGTGCTTATTACTAACCATTAATTGCAGAATTATACGAAGGTGACGGTTTCCCATTCCAGCTGAGTCGAATTCATAACCACGTGTTCATACTCGATTAATAAATATAAAGACATGATTAAAGCTCAAGTACATGTTACTAAAGTCATCCGCTACTCTGATACTCAAAGGCTTCCTTGAAGTCATAAAGTGTTCAAGTTAAAGCATATCAAGGGAGATGGTTAGAAAGCTTTCTAGATAAAGTAAAGTATGAGCATGCTGGTCCAAAATAATTGTTCTAAAAGGCGGGCCATGACGCCACTAAGGCCTCGCAAAGGCGCGAAGCTTGACCTCCACGCTACGCAATATACCAAGGCTTGGACTTAAGGCTTGACGTGAGATGAGGAGTGTAAAAACGTGACAAGGCGCGATAAAGCGTGATGCGTGGAGGCTTTTTTGAATTCAATTTTGATAAAAATTGTATTATTATATATGCAAAGATAGTTTATTGACTTTATTCCTTATGTATGACACTTTTTTAAGCTCAATATATTTGAAATATGATATAAATATATAAATTTATAAATATTTTCATATTTTGTGCCTCTTTAAGTCATGCCTTAAAAATGTCAGGACTCGCCATGACTCATAAAGGTGTGAGGCTTGACAATACCGCCTCGCCACACCTCACGCTATTTATAACCTTGTCAAAAATACATAAGATCACAAGAAGCCAAAGAATCACAAAGATGTTCAAGTGATGATGCAAGATTGATGATCTCATGAAGGTTAAACATCACTATTTTTCAAGCATGATGGAACAAGCTCAAGATCAAAGATCACTACATAAAGTCATAAGATAATGCTCAAAGAATCAAGACTACGAGCAAGACTGAAGAATACTAGTAGTATGCTAAGTTTAAGTCATTTGTAAATTGGAGTGACCTCTCTTAGGGGGAGATTGTTAGGAATCAAGAAAAGACTCGGTCACTTCCAAATATATTAGTTCTTAGCTCGTAGTATACGAAATATAATGTTTAGGAAGGAAACGGACCGACCCATAGAGTCCCACGCCCAACTTTGTATCTTAACTATAAATACCCTTTCCACACATGGAGAGCGTGTTGGTTTTCATTATATGTTATTCCATGTTTATTTTCTCTCATTAGAAAACCTTTCATCTCTTTCTCTCTCTAGACTTTACACATAATCTATCTTGGTGTGTGATTGCTACTAATCTACATATACTTTGTCAAAGCTGATAACCAGGTAGCCGACACGTTTACGAAAGCTCTTCGAAAGAAAGATTCGAGTATCTTGTTGGACGACTATAAATAAGCTCGTCGCAACGCGCAGGCCACGTTCCCCCACATTAGATGATCATTTTTGTTTGTGGTGTAATTTGCATGTTTTATGTTTCACAACATATATATTTAGTGGCGGTGCCAAAAAAACCTAGTCAAATGAAGCATGACACAAGAAGTTTGATTACGGGCAAAACTATATATTTTGCTAGTAAATTTCAAAAGAAACTAGGTCGAGTAAAGTTTAAAACAACACAATTTAGCAATTTAACACCAAACTATGTGTTCGTATTTATACATAAAACCTAATAAAAATGTAATTTGCTATTCGAAAAGTTAAGTAACTCAAACAAGTTAATCTTATAAATGAATCACTTTCTTTTAAGTTAAATACTTAATTAAACATACGAAAAGTTGAAAGTGGCTATCGCATTCACGTATTAACGCTATGTGGATAGATTTTTATTATAAACTGTTATATGGAAAAAATTTTAGCATAAAATATACGACTAAACCAAAACTTCAACTAGAGATTCATAGCTTAGGGTCCATTTTGTTTGTTAAGAAATTTGAGTATGAGTTTGGATTTGAATTAGTATTATGATTTGGATTTATATTTGATGTAAGTTTGGGGCCTGTTTGTTTATCGGTATAGAATGAAAGTAATGGAATCACACTTGATATACATGTTTGGTTCACATTAGTCAATGTCAGTATGATTGTAAAGATGTCAGGATACCCATAGAGTTATTCCTCACATAATTGGTAACTTTTCTACTTATTCCATTATTAATTTCTCTCTCTCTCTCTCTCTCTCTCTCTCTCTCTTATCATCATCTTTATCTAAATAAAACTCTTTTTCTCCTCTTTAATTTTTATCAATCTTGTTGATTCATCAACTGATACGAGATTGTAAAGCTTCAAAGTGATACCTCAATCACATTAATTTAGCATTCTTGAAAAAAAACCTCTTTTGGTAAAATGAGATAGAACTTGCATGTGAAAATTTCTAGATCTTGTTGCTTTTCCTTTTTGTACAATATGGATGACAGGTGATTTTTGCATCAAATATGTATAAAGTGATTGTTATGTTAATGTTTTTTGTATTTTAGAGGATAATACAAATTGTTGCAGTTTTAATTTTATTAAAGTTCTTGAAGTGAGGATGATGTAGATATATGTTGTCCTTGGTATAAAAAGAGATGATGAAATTGATATGGATGTTAAGTAAAAAAAATCTTGATTTTGGTTGGAAAATCTTTTGTTATCTTTTTTTTGTAGCAGTTTGGTTCTTCTAGATGATGAAGATGAAAGGGCTATTTGTTAAAAAGTTGATACCCGTATCTCATAAATCAATCCAAACAAGAGTAATGAAATGATATATTCATTGTCATTCCATCTCATAATCATACTGATACTCATAGAAAAAATATGCATAAAAGAGAAAATATATAAATATTATAATATTACTATTTAAAAAAATGTTCAAGTTTTTTGTAAAAAAATAACTTCTAAACTGTAATAAGAGATGGAGATCAATTTAAAACCCACACCGTTTGGAGAAAGACAAGAAGTGGCGGTGAAATTTTTTGTAACCCCTATTAGTCAATATATTTGATTGATATTTGATTAGTTACCTTCCAAAATTAGTTGATATATTTTTTGATGCTTTGTCATCATAAGCTGTATCGTAGTTATCTTGGGCTCAAGCCCATCCCCTTTGTAATCTATATATACCTTGTCATTTGTGAGAAATAATCAAGGAAAACCAATTACCTTTAATATGGTATCAGAGCTGTGAGTTCGATAATAACCGATTTCACACCCTTTTTGCTAAAAATGGCATCCAATTTAGATTCTCTTGCCCAGGACTCGAAATAAGTTAGGTATCATCATCTGAATCCAAGTCTGAATAACTTATTCCAAAGTACTTTGATTTCAAGAATGGAACTAAGTTAGGTAACAAGACTCGAACCTGTGACCTCCCTCACACCACAAACACATCTTAACCATTGCGCCCTTGGGTCTTTTCTGTCATACTAGTGCACCATTTATCCTTTATACTTGCTTTAGTTTTAAGCTTATTTAGCTTATCTGATTTTTAACAGCTTATTGGCTTTAGCTTTTTGAACCATTTTTCTTTATAAACCCTTAGAATTAGTTCTAGTTTTTTTTATAAATTTTCCCAAATTTTTAGAATTAAGTCTAGTATTTTTAGTATTATTTAGTTTTAAAAATAGTTTTAAATAGGTTAAAAATTCAAAAAAATATTTTTTGTTTTTTAAAAATTAGTTTAATACATTTTAGTTTAAGAAATTTGCATTTTGAGTTTTTAGAGTTTTAATTTGTCATTTTTAATTAATTAGTTAGAAAATTTTAGTTATTAATTAGCTTTTAATTGTTTTAAATGTCGTTAGAATTTTGAATTGCCTTAATTTCTAGATTAGCGTGCATTTATATGCTTTCCCTTTGCGTTGTTATATTTGGAATCAAAAATCTAAAATATTGAATATTCAAGCACGCAATCACAAACCGAAACAAGGTTTTCAATCTTCACACTTCGTTAGGAAAACGACTAGGGAACGAGTTGAACTTTATCCTTTCCTAAGGGTAATTTTCAAATCAATACTTTCCGGTAATATATTTTATTAGTGTGCTTCTACGTGGCATCAACGCCTCGGACATCCGGGTGATCAAGTGCTAGATCGTTTCGATTGTCTCTATCGATTTAATTTCATGTAATAAGAAAATTCTTCACTATAATGTTCACGCATGCCAACTTGGCAAACACATGTGAAGCTTCCCTTCATATTTCAACTTCCCAATGTTAAAACATTGTTTTGATATATACATCTGATTTATGTACATTCCCAACCTGTTGAGCTCTAGTGTTTCCCTAATATTATGTCTCTAATTCTTGATCATTTCTCTCATTTTTCTTTTCTATGGATTATATCCTCTTCGATCTAATATCTGACATGTTTGATAAGATTTTTGCATTTTCGCAACTATGTTTTAAAATCCAATTTAAATGTGAAATTTAAAAGCATTCAATTGAACATGGCGGTGATGTTCGATAATAAACCGACTTCAACCCTTTTTGCTAATAAATGCATCCAATTTAGATTCTCTTGCGCCAAAAAGCCTCCAACAAAATTTGGCAAGGCGCGGAGCGAATGATACATACAGATTATAATACCAATCGTATCGCTCTCTTTCAAGCACACCCCCCCTAACTTTTTTGGTTGAAGAGCCCTCCATATGGCCACCTCTCTCCAAAAACCTTTTAACCCTCTACCACGCAATCCAATAACGATATACCTTTCACACACCTTTTCAACAAACCACCCAATTACTCCCACCTTCGCATCTTTGGGTGTCTATGTTACCCTCATCTCTACTCACCTTATAAACTTGTCCCACGTGCCACATCATGTATCTTTTTAGGCTATCCCGCCTATCATCATGATTTTCGTTGCCTTAACCTCGAGACAAACAAAATTATTCTCTCCTGACACGTCACCTTTGATGAAACACAATTCCCTTACAAATCTTACCAACTGCGTCCTCGCCACCTTCCTTACACCTTTCCTCGATACACACCGATACACCCTCATCACTTCTCTTGTCACCTAACACTTCCTAAAGTCTTCACAATAAATCCCACACCAAACGAGCAGACCCAACTGCTTCCACAACCAATTACACGATCCAAATCAAATGTCTACTGAACACCCGGCCTCAAATTCACTCAGGCCAACTTTCCCCACCAACCAGCCCACTTGTTACGAACCACACAACACCCAAACCCAAACCCAAACCCAAAACAGTCCGCTGCCACCACCCATATTTGATCCACCAAATCCACAAACCAATACCGACCTAGTTAATGAACCACCCCGCACTCATCCCATGATCACACGGTCGCAATCAGGCATTGTCAAACCTATCGATCGCTTGTCTCTAAATACTTTCTAGATATCTCCTATTCATAAAAATCCATCTGACGCCTTAAAAGATCCCTAGTGGCGTAATGCAAATTACGATAGAGTAGTAATGCGTTTGGTTAAAAATGGCACTTGGTTACTTGTACCAAGGCCCACAAGTGTTAATATGGTTCGCTCTATGTGGTTATTTAAGCATAAGTTTCATGCTGAACGTGAACTTTGATCCTTTATAAGGCTAGTATGTTGCTACCGGTAGTTAGGCCAACGCAACTAGGTGTTGATTTTGATGAGACATTTAGTCCGGTTGTCAAACCATCCACTATACGTGTACGGTTCTAAGCTCCTTGTTTGGTCTCTAAGTGGCCAATTCACCACTTGATGTGTTTAGAATGCTTTTCTTAACGGTGATTTAATATCCAGACTATCTACATGTATCTACCACACCCGGATTTTCGTTGATGCCAGTAATTTCAGGCTGGGGTAACAAGCCCTAACGCATGTTTTGTGGTTTTACAGAGATTCTTGATATGTCAGAAACATAGCCACCTCGTGCTTGGTTTCAGCGTTTTGTAGTTATAGCCACACGAGCCGAATTTTATCACAAACAGGTCTGTGCGATTCTTCTCTATTATATCTATTTATTTATAGACAAGGATCTCAGGTTGCTTATCTTCTTTTATATGTGGATGATATTATTCTTACGGCTTCTTCTATAGCACTTCTTCAGCAACTTATTGATTCTTTACATCATGAGTTTGACATGACTGACCTCGGGGCACTTAATTATTTTCTTGGTATCTTTGATGTTCGTCACTCTATAGGTTTATTTTTATCTTAGCGAAAGTACGCTCTTCAGCTCCTTGAGTGTGCTCACATGGTTAATTGTAACCCCTCTCAGACACCAGTGGATACAGAGTCCAAACTAGGTCCGAACGGGGTTCCGGTTCAGGATCCTACTATGTATCGCAGCCTTGCAGGGGGGCTCTAGTATTTTACTTTTACACGTACAGATTTGTCTTATGCAGTTCAGCAGATTTGCCTTTATATGCATGATCTGAGAGAGCCACATTCAGCTGCTCTCAAGCGTATCTTGCAATATGTTTAGGGTACTTTGGATTTAGGCCTTCACTTATATGCGTCCTCCACTACCTCTCTGGTTGATTATATAGATGTTGATTGGGCGGGTTATCCATTTACACTCATGTCTACCTCAGGTTATTGTGTCTTTTTGGGTGATAACTTATTATCTTGGTCCGCTAAACGACAACACACTCTTTCACGCTCTAGTGCCGAAGCTGAATACTGGGGTGTTGCTAACGTTGTAGCAGAAACTGCATGGCTTCGTAATCTTCTTTGTGAGTTATACTCTCTTTTATCGACTGTAACTCTTGTCTACTGTGATAACGTTAATGTTGTTTATATGTCTGTCAACCCTGTTCAACATCAACGGACGAAACACATTAAGATCGACATTCATTTCATCCGAGATATGATACCGCTGGTCAGGTTAGAGTTCTACATGTGCCCTCTCATTTCCAATATGCCGATATTTTCACCAAGGGGTTGCCTTCCGCATTGTTTGAAGAATTTTGATCCAGTTTGAGCATACGGCCTCCTCCCGCTCCAACTGCGAGGGCGTATTAGTCAATATATTTGATTGATATTTGATTAGTTACCTTCCTAAATTAGTTGATATATTTTTGGATGCTTTGTCATCATTAGCTGTATTGTAGTTATCTTGGGCTCAAGCCCAACCCCTTTGTAATCTATATATACCTTGTTATTTGTGAGAAATAATCAAGGAAAACCAATTACCTTCAATAACCCCGACTGTTTGTATAATACATTTACGCCATATTTTTTGCATTGAAGCCAAACTTTTAAGCCCAATGTATATACCAAACATCAAATCTGACATATCTTTCAACCTAAACTCGCAAAACACACCCTTAGGGTGCGTTTGGTTTGCGAATGGTTTTGAATTTGGATTTGAATTTGGATTTAGATTTGGATTTGGGTTTGGGTTTGAATAAAAAATTATATTTGATAAATTTAAATATTGTATATTATTTAAATTGATATAATAATTAAAACTAAAGTTTATTATCAATAAAATAAAAGAAAAATGAAATAAATGGTGAATATGAAAAAGGGCCTACAAATACAGTGTGATGTGACTAGTTTTTTGAAAACCTGGACTTGTGACCGGGAATTCTTGATAACATATATTTAGGTGTGAGTCCAATCTTTGGGTCCCACAAATGCAAACCAAACAAGTAAATTTAACCATGAATCCTTAACCCTACCTCTAACCTCACCAACCAAACGCACCCTTAATTTCCATTGAACTAACATAGATGACATATAATACCTTACTAAATAGTTAGAAACAATACATTAAAAAGAGGTATGAATAACTCCCAAAAGTGATTGTAATATCTTTTTATTTTTTTGGGTTTTTATAATTTTGTTTGTGTTATAAAATTGTGAAATGGAAAGTGCGAAAAAAATATAAAATTTGGCAAGTCTCAATTATTAATCTGACAAAAAGTACAAAAAAAACTAATAAAAACTATGATAATGTGAAGGTTGTAAAAAATACAAAATATATGGCATGATATTGAACCACACCATTTCTATAACATAATAATAACATTTATTATTTACCCACTTCCCAATTTCTCATCTCACAAATTGCAATACTTATCCATTTATCTTCACCATTTTCAACTGAGAAACACATAAAAACTTCAAACGAGGGTTCCTGATTTGGTATGGAGGGCACACTTTCTATTTTCTAATGAGGGCATTATAACTTTTTTCACAAAATTTAACAAGTTTTCCTAATATATTATAGGGTACTATTATTGGTACTTTTCTGAGTCACATGTTTCGTATCTTTTTACAATCTCTACCCACTTAGATCTCTTGTTTATAGTACAACATATTTTTTTACAAGTATTTGTTTGGTATTTTTTGTCAGTTTAATACTATTGAGTTGTTAAACTTTATAATTTTTGTACCGCACTTTCTATTTCATAGTTTTATACAAGGTTCTAAAAGGCACGTCATAGCGCCGCTAAGGCCTCGCAAAGACGCGAGACGTGACCTCCACGCTATGCAATAGACCAAGGTGTAGGCTTAAGACCTGACGTGAGATGAGAAGTAGAAAAACGTGATAAGACGTGATGCGTAGAGGCTTTTTTGAATTCAATTTCGATAAAAAAAAATTATTAAAATGAAAAAGATTACTGATAACATCAAATAATTGATACATTTTAATATCAAATTCCCTATGATAATGCTTACAAATATGTTATTAATGTATGAAAATGTTACTTAATTATTTATTATTAGTTTTCAGGGACCAAGTGAGCATTTTAGCAAAAGACAAGGGATTTAGACAAGAAATGCACTAAAGTGAAGAGTCCAAGGCAGTTTACGGCGTAACACCCCCTCGTAGTTAACCAAAAAGAAAAATGGGAGGGATTAACGCCGTAACATACTCTAACTAAAACTAGTCATCACAACGTTTACAGCGTAAAGTGTCTCCAATATTACGCCGCAACATTCAAAATTACAAGAGATGATGTATCTGACTCAGCGTTACGGCGTAACATGGGCGACAAGGTTACGCCGTAACATACTTTTATGCCTAGAAGATTGGATTCTTACGTAGCAAAGGTATACGGCGCTAACATCCTAAATAAGGAATTACGCTTAAACCATACGAAGGCGCTAAAAAAAGAGCCCTCCTCCGCTCATTCAGCATACACTAACCACCACCACTCACACACAATACTAAGGGTGGAACCAACCCTAAGGTGCGAAGAATTCTCTGAAAAGTCCAAGGTAGAATCACTAGCATACTTATTGTATTTAACCACTATTTCATAATCTGTTAAGAATTAAGGATGATTCGATCCATGTCTTTATTCATTAATTCTTTCATTGCTGTTACTATGAACGGCTAAGCACTCCTAGTGTTGGCCTAACCATATAGTTACTGTTGTTATGATTATGATTTCCTGTTTAATTAATGGTTCTTTAGATATCCATATAGCCTTTTCATTGATCCTAATGTTTGGGTAGTAAAGAGGGTGGCTTAGATCTTATTATCTTGATATTAACTACCAAGTTGAACTGAGGATTAGTGGGGTACAGATTACTTGACATCTATCCCCTAGTGTTAGAATTAACAGATAACCTGGCCTTTGTCACATTAAATACTTAAAAAGCATGGGAACTCTTTCAGAGAGGGTTACTAATCGGTTTAGATTATAGATTGGTCTTAAGGGTAGTTAGAATTTAACCACTAAAAGCTTGGATGCCATGCTCATGTGATCGTAGAGGAATGTAGGATCGTAGAGTAAGTATAGGACAAACCTGAAAATGAAAATTCAGGTTTGTCTACATTAGAACCACTAATAGAACTTATAATTAAACATTGCACAGGAAATTGTAATCGTATCATTGGTAGTGAAATGGTTAGGTTAGCACGCTTTTCTCCCTGAAATCTTCTATCTATTTACTTTTCTGCATTTACTTTCCTGTAATTCTTAAAATCAATCTTAAAACCATTTTTAAACGTGACAATAACCAAATTAGAACTATTAAACCTTAGCTCTTGGGACGACCTAGGATTTACCAACCTACTACACTATATATGACTGGGTTCTTTGCCCGTTAGTGCGTGTATCGGTAAACGAGTTTTATAAATTTAAAACTTGGAAAAATATTATTTAAAGCAAAATACGCATCAAGTTTTTGGCACCGCTGCCGAGGAGCTAAAATTAGTCTTAGTTTGATTTACTAAATATTTCAATATTCATAATTGCTGAGGGGGAAATCGATAACCTCACTATGGAGTAGTATCTAGTATTGACTCGAGGTAACCAGGCACCAGGCGTGGTTAAACCATAAATTAGAGGCAATGTGAATTTCGAAATAAAAAGTCAATTCATGCGGGAAATAAGGGAGGATACCTTTTCCAGAAATAAGAACGACGATGCCCATAAGCATGTGGAGCGAGTTTTAGACATCGTCAGCTTATTCAACATACTCGGTGTATCACATGATGCTGTCATGCTGCGCGTCTTCCATATTACTTTGACTAGAGCCGCTAAAAGATGGGTGGACAGACTTCTCCTAGGAACCGTCAATTCTTGAGATCTCCTTAAAAAGGCCTTTATCCAAAGGTACTGACCACCATAAAAAACTGCCAAGCAGCTTGAAGAAATCCGCAACTTTAAGCAAGAAGGAGACGAAACATTATACCAAGCTTGGGAACGGTGTAATGACCTTCTATATAAATGCCCCACCCATGACATCAATAACCATCAGAAGGTAAACATCTTCTATAATGGTTTAAGGGCCATGAACCGCTAATTGCTTGACTCACAAGGGCCAATTCCTGGCATGACACCTGTGCAAGCATTAACGGCGATTCAGACTATGGCCGACCACTCCCAAAAGTGGCATGATGGGACATCTAGCAGAAATATAGAAAGTAGTAGTTCAGAAGGGATCGCTGCTGTTGTGAACAAACTAGAAAACCTAGGACGAGACATGAAGAAACTAAAAGAGATTGTTCACGCTATTCAAGTAGGATGCCAAATCTGTGAAGGAGCTCACCTTGATAAAGATTGCCCTTTTTACGAGGAAATAAAAAGTATGAAAGAAGTTAAATATGGAGAGTTTGGTCGACCCTTCCCAATCAACAACAGAAATAACGGAAGATTTAATAACGAAGGTTATGACCACCCCTCATTAGGAGAAAAAAGACCCAGCCTAACTGAAATAATCAATAAATACATAGAAGAAGCATCTAAAAGACATACCGAGTAGGACGAATGGTTAATTTTTTTTTACCAAAGTACTGAAGCCAACCGAGAAGCTCACGACAAAATTATCCAAGGTCTTGAGACAAAGGTAAAAACCTTAGCAAATGAAGTTGAAGGGAGAACTAACAATGGAAAGTTCGAAGAATGCAAGGCAATCTGTACTGAAGATGGATTACCATTATACACACCTTTCTATTATTCCCTCGAGGAAATCAAATACTTTTCTTCTAATTCAGGATTTTCAGATAACGAGAAACAAGAAACAGACGATTCAGGAATGGCAGAAGCTCTAGCCGCACTTGAGGCCACATTGAAGAAAAAGATAGAAGAACCTAAAAAAGAAATGCAGAATATAAACTACTATGTTGATCCTTATGAACCCTCAATACCATTCCCTAGATGATTAGAGCAGCACGCGGAGGAATCATTGGTGCACCAAACTATGGAGAGCTTAAAGAAAATCAAAATAAATCGTCCTTTGTTAAAAGAAATTAGGCAAACCGATAATTATGCAAAACAAATAAAGGATTTAGTAGAAAACAAACCTAGGACTAATGATGAGGAAGAAATATGATAATCAAGATGGCTGATAACACAAAATGCACTCCTAAAGGAATAGTTGAAAATCTATTTACAAAAATTGACAAATTCACCTTCCCTGTAGATTTTGTTATTCTTGATTTGGTTAAGGACATTCGGATGCCCATCATCCTTGGAAGACCCTTACTAGCCACTGAACACGCTAAGGTAGATATATTTAGAAAATCCATTTCTCTAGAAGTGGGAAGTGAAAAGGTGATATTCAAAATGAGAAGTAGTTTTACTACAACAAATTTTGAATCCGTTCGTTCGATAAAAAGCGAAACATTCCTAGAAGATGATGACTTTAAAAAAATTGATTACGATTTATTCTTATACGATTATGAATCCTGTAAGTTTAACCGGTTACTTCGTATCGATCCATATATTTTCTCTTATGAAGTCGACATACAGGAATCATACGAGGAAATAGTATACAAGTTAACTAAAGTGGAAAAAGAAAAA
>BQNB010135748.1:0-18112 GCA_026074375.1 Tanacetum coccineum | reverse complement strand
TTTGTTTTTAAAACTAGAAATACCTGAGATGAAGTTTCAAGAACACTCTCAGCATAATGGTTATGTATTACTTGCTATTCTCATCCTTTTGTTACAGATACCGTTAAATCATGGATATGAATCCTAAATCATTCCATATAGTTTAAATATTTAGGTTCTCATTATAGAAGTTAATTCAAATATACCAAATGTAATTAAGAATCATTTTAAATTATCCTTTAGGTACGGCCATACAATTATTCGATTAATTATGGAGAAGCGCCATGGTATCATTCTGCAGATATCAAGTGGAGGAACAAATTCTTTAATGACTACAAGTGTTGTGGATGCTGCTTCACATCACTTCCAAGAATAGCCTTTATAACTACCATTTTCAGGTTAGTGTTTGATATTAATCAAAAAGTGATATCCACACATGCAGAACTTGTTTGTATCTCAAGTCTAAGAATGACTTATTTAACCATTTTCGATATCTTACTCATGATTAAGGATCCAAAAGTAAATATTCGAAGGTTGGGGTGTCCAATATGCATCTAATGTGTCGTTGTGTGATGTTTATTTTTATGATTCAAGTTTTAAATCTATATTTTTCCGACTTAACCAAAAACAACACTTTAACGGGCAGTGCACCCGGTCGGTGGTAGATGAACATATTTAAACTCTAAAATCATTCAAGGTGTAAACATGCAAATATAGGATAACAATTATTATATGAATACAAATACCACGTATCTTCATTCATCAGAAAGTAAAAATTGTTTTACAATCCCAATTATCCAAATACTAAAAACAGATATGCATGAAACTAATTAGCAAGTTGAAGTCCAAATGTTTCAACATTCCGACTCTTTCTTTTCAGACTGATAAAATAGTTATCTGAGTAAACTTTCCGAATACTTGTTTTAAATTCACAAATTTGTGAAGTATTTGAATGATATGATGAGTGTCATATGTCTATTTGCATACTATTGCAAGTTATCATAGTATAGAAATGTGACAGTACCTTTAATGGGGTATTTGAAGTCAACAACATACCTATCTCAGACAGTCATCTTATAGTTTCTTAAAATGTAAAGTATTCTCATTCTTTAATGTGTAATGCAACAATGCTCTTAGTTGAGCATATCTAGTTAGTAGATTTATCATAAAAGATGAAATCCTACTTTAACTAGGATTGATTATTCTCTAGCATCGTGTGTACAAACACAACACTATGCCTTATATAATTGACCGAGTCCTTTTAATAAATATAAATATAAATAAATATATAAATATATAATAAATAGGATAATATCAATAATAGTAGTATAATATTACCGAAAGTATCGGTTTCTCACTTCGTTATCCACAAAGTTTAAAACCGGACCCGGGTCGTTCTTCCCGACGAGGCGTGAATGGAAAATCGAGTGCAGTTCGGAATTAAGCTTGAATTAATCAAAGTTTGTTGTGGGATTAATCTACTAATAACATGCAAAAACAGATTAAAAGAAAAATGAAAACAAAAGAAATTAAAGTTAAAACCTTAAAATGGGAACGTAATAACGAGACTTAAAACCTAAATTATCGAAAAAAAAATAAAAACAAAAAAAAATAATTTTTTTAAATTTTTTTTCCCCTAAAGTGACTTTTTTAACCTTTCCTAATCTTAATTGACTAAAAAGTAAGAATAAAGAAAACTAGACCAAAAACGGAGGTGATTTGAGTTTAAAAACATGAAAAACATAAACGGGATCGAAACTCGTTCTTTAAAAAACGAAATTTTAAAATATTAACCCTACGGATGCAAATTTATTTTTCCTAGGTCCTAATTGATAAAAGAAAATT
Source organism: Tanacetum coccineum (assembly GCA_026074375.1). NCBI lineage: Eukaryota > Viridiplantae > Streptophyta > Magnoliopsida > Asterales > Asteraceae > Tanacetum > Tanacetum coccineum. Next base: position 16,288 of record BQNB010135748.1, on the reverse strand, counting down.
TTTAAAAAAAGAATTTTATTTTTTTGACTTTTATTTTATTTTTTATGAATTAAAAACAGTTTTAATAAAATAAATTGATTAAAAATACTAAACATAATGGGAAAAATCTGAAAAAATTGTGGAAAGTAGTTAAAACAATGCTTGATCTAAAAATGATTAAAATGGGGATTACAGCTGGAATAAGCAAAAATAGCTTGAAAGGTAAAAGGGAAAACACCCTTATATACCAAATGCACCCAAGGTCTAACAGAAAAGACTCAAGGGCGCAGATGGTAGTGTGGTGTGTGTTAAATGATTGGTTGAGATGGTAGAGGTCAGGGGTTCGAGCCCTGGCTCACCCTTGACTTCCCCTTTCCCAAGCATTTTTATTTTTGCAAATTTTTTTACAACTTTTAAGATAAGCTCAAAATAAGAAACTTTTGCAAAGAAACTTTTTATATAAGCCAAAAATAAGCACACAAATAAGCAATGAAAGGTGACAGAATAAGCTATTTTACTTAAATGTTAAACTGTTTGAAATTTTTTAACTAAATAAGCTAATCTAAAAGACAAATAAGCTAAACAAGACTTAAGCTATACCTAATAAGCACGTTTGAACAAAAATAAGCAAAGAAATAAAGCTAGATTAAGCTAAAAATGACAGAAATGCTAAAAAGGCTAAGATACTTAAAAATTTTACACTAAAATGCAAATAAGCTTATACCAAAACTAAATAAGCTAAGTCTAACTTAAAACTACCTTAAATAAACTAGATGGAAACAAAATAAGCAATGAAAATGGCTGAAAAAGACAGAAAGATCAAATGAGCACATTGGCCAAAACATTAAGCCAAACAGCCCATAAGGCACCTTTTGAGCTTAATTTTAAGCACTCACAAGGATCCTTATAGCTTTGAGACTTACACAGCCTTAAAGCTTATCTTATAAGCTACAAAGATCAACAAACAAATATCATTTTGAAACACATTTAAGCACTGAAATGAGCTTATGAATTCAGCAGTACTAACTTTTAAGTTAGTACTGCTAAGTAAACAAAACTTAGACTGCTAGGCTTAATTGAACTAAATAAGCATTAAGAAAGGGAATAAGAAAAACAAAACATCAATCTACACCTAATAAGCATAAATAAGCTTAAATTAAGCAAAGGAAATCAAGCCAAGAACTGAAATGAGAGAATAAGCACTTAGGGGCTAATCATGCAGGCAAACAGACCACCAAGGCACCTTTGGGCTTATTTTTAAGCCCCAAGATGGATCCTTATGGCTTAATGTCCTATTTATCTTAAAAGCTGGAACAATAAGCTACAATAATCATCATTTGAAAAGGAGTTTGAAATTAAAATGGGCTATGAAAAATGCAAAGGAAAAGGGGCTCTCACACTCAGTAGCTACTGAGTGTGGTTTTCTTAAAGGACAAAAGGCTTATTTGCAGCCTCTAATAAGCTAGTAAAAAGACTTCAAAACCTATAATAAGCTAAAACAGATAAAGAAGAACACCTAATGAGCTTATGCTCAAAGTTTCATGGCCTAAAACACACTCTAGCTAATCTAAAATTCAAGTTAAAAACTGATGAAATTTGACCCATACTTAGAAAAAAAAATTAAACTGTTTTGACCCATTACTTTAAAAGAGTGAAACATGACTTAAACTTGTAAAACCAGATTATAAACTCAAATTGTGACTTATTTAAGACACAAAAAATAAAACTTAAACCTCAAAACTTAGAATCAAAAATTTTGCATACTACTCTTGAAAATTTACCACAGATTCAAATATTTTTTAGAAAAGACTTGAAAACGGAGTATAAAACTTTAAAAACCTTGAAAATAGATTTAAAATAACTTAGAAATGCTTGTACAGATTACTCAATTTATCCAAATGGTTTTAACAAGACTTTTAACCCGTTTGACCCCTTGACCCAAACACTCCTTAAAGAAGTGGATACATGAAAATAAGTTAAAACGTGTTTAGCAAAGCATCAAAAACACAAGAACTTAAATAAGCACAATAAACACAATAAGCATAAACAAACAGGAAATAAGACCATTATAGCAGAATTTACAGGATTGAAAAGGTTAATGCATAAAAAATAAGCTAAATGAATCATGGGTGTGTTACCTGATCCCTTGCACTAAACAGGGATAAACTTAGACCTATTAAGCTCTACCTACCCAGCTTATTCAATAAGCAACTATATAACCCATAAGCACTTCCATTATTTGCTTATCATCCAAAATATTCTAACAGTTCACACTTGGGAGTTGGAGTAGCAGATTCTAGATATACTAACAACGGAAACGTCTAGCAACACTCTCATTTGTTTTTAAAACTAGAAATACCTGAGATGAAGTTTCAAGAACACTCTCAGCATAATGGTTATGTATTACTTGCTATTCTCATCCTTTTGTTACAGATACCGTTAAATCATGGATATGAATCCTAAATCATTCCATATAGTTTAAATATTTAGGTTCTCATTATAGAAGTTAATTCAGATATACCAAATGTAATTAAGAATCATTTTAAATTACCCTTTGGGTACGGCCATACAATTATTCGATTAAATATGGAGATGCGCCATGGTATCATTCTGCAGATATCAAGTGGAGGAACAAATTCTTTATTGACTACAAGTGCTTGTTGATGGCTTGTTTTTTTTTTGGCTTCGCTTTTTTTTTTTCAATCACTTCTAAGAATAGACTGTATAACTACCATTTTTAGGTTAACGTTTGACTTATAATCAAAAAGTGATATCCACACATGTAAAACTTGTTTGCATCTCAAGTATAATGATGACTTATTTAACCATTTTCGATATCTTACTCATGATGACTTATGCATCCCTTGTGAATAACATATGAGTTTGGCGGGGACCATCTTGTATTTTAAATAATACTAACCATCACTCACATTTGCCTTAATGTAACAATATTCCCATATTGTTACCCGACAAAGGGACATATTTAGAATGATAAAATCATCCAAGGATTAAACATGCAAATATAGGACAACAATTATTATATGTATGAAAAACAAATACCACGTATCTTAATTCATCAGAAAGTAAAAATTGTCTTACAATCCCAATTATCCAAATACTAATAAAACAGATATGCATAAGACTAATTAGTAAGTTGAAGTCTAATGTTTCCAACATTCTCAACTCTTTCTTTACAAGACAGCTAAATAGTCATTTTTCAAATTCACAAATTGTGAAGGATTTGAATGATATGATGAGTGTCTTATCTCACATGTGCATACTATTGCAAGTGTCATAGTATGGAGATGTCGTAATACCTTTTATTGGGTATTAGAAACATACCTATCTTAGACAGTCATCTTTACAGTTTCTTAAAATGTAAAGTATTCTTATTTTTTAATGCGTAATGCAACAATGCTCTTAGCTGAGCATATCTAGTTAGCAGATTTATCATAAATGATGAAATTCTACTTTAACTAGTGTTGGTTATCCTCTAGCATCAGTGTACACAAACATCACTATGCCTTATAATTCGTAAACATTTGTTCTAACAGTCATCTAAATACTCTCAATTAGATACTGTTGTTGTTAGCTCGTCTTGCTCTCGTGCAAAAGTAACAACCAATCTCATACACAATATAATATATATATGATGAATCCTCAGTTTAAAAAACACAAGGTTTCTATTCATGTATTAAATTATCTCAAGTGAAATATATCATTTAAGACTTGCCTCAATGATATATTGCATTGTGTTGGACTTAATCACCGCATATGTTTATTTCAATAAACATTTATTCCAAGGTCGTTTGTTTTATTTCCTAAATTCCCAAGTGAAGTTTCATTCCAATCTCAAGGATTAAACATCTAGCTTTGATGGAATGATGCTTTCAACATGTTACACAACATATGAATTTTAAGGAAAAACATAGTGCTCTCACTTGATGTCTGGTGTACTCAGGAGTTATCTTATTTTAATCAAAATCATATTGTAATTAAACTTAAGATCTCAGCTCCTTGATGCATGATCTAACCCACACTTGGGTTCTTTTATCTTGTATACTTTATAAAGATTATTTTGAACTCATAAACCCTTTTCGATTACACATCGGCCTCGCAAAGGTAACCATTAAGGAAAGAGTTATAAAACTTAATTGCCATATTTCAAATATAGACTCATAACCCTTTTGATTACGCACCGTCCTCGCAAAGGTAATCATTAAGGAAAAAAGTTAATTTGCCATATTTCAGATTCAAGAAAACATGTATGACAATTAGTTATCTTTATATAATTAATGCGTGTAGAAAAGAAAGATTAAATCATAGTCAATTGCTTGAGTAAGATTAAAAAATCTTATCATCAACCAGGCATTAATATGTATACAATTTTGCCCTTATGAGTCTTTCTTCAAAAGAACCTCATTCTATCCTCACAGTTTAACTGTTTGGTGAAAGATCAATCAAGCTTAAAACATTGATTGTTCTTTTAAGGACTGCATCTTTTCATTCATAGTTCTAAGACATTTATCAGATTCAAGATGTGATAATTCATCTTATTAGTTAGCAGGTTTACTATGACCCTCTAACTTATATTCCTCAGCATTGATATTAAAATATCACTCCATTGATGAGGCATCCTTGCAGATTTATGAATGAGAGTTACATTATACTCTGGTTCGAAATTTACATATTTAACCTTAGTATGACATCAGCTAGTGAATTCAGAAGGTCATGTATTTTGTTCTTGAATGTCTTCAAGATTTGTAGATGCTCCCACTTACTTTCGTAAGTAGAGATAATTCTCTAAATACTAAGTATTAAAGCAACAATAAATTGTTCTTAATTAGGAAACACAAAACACATTTAACAGTTCTCATCTCCAGCTTGTTAATAATATGCTTCATAAGATATTAATAAATTTTAGAACATTAATCAAGACATTAATGGGATTCATCCCAATCCATAAATAGATAATGTCTTAAATACCTTCTAGGTTGGAACTATATTGAGTGTATCTATGACACACGTAAGTTTCTAACCTTTATAGATTTTGGAGGTAGAGCAATTAAAGTTATCAAAAATCAAACAACATGAATATAGTTTGTTTCAACACATTAGACATGCCATAATGATGTGGTGTTCTATGAGTATTGGAATTATAAGACTACATCAGAATTCCTTAGATAACCTAATTCTCTTTGGATCAAATACTTGTCAATTGGGTCGAGCCAAATTAAATACGTAGTATTTTAAAACCAAGTGCATGCTATAACGTATATTTCTTTGAATAGTACAATAACTCTATGTTTATGTGTTTCAACAAAATAGAACATGTCAAGTATATGTTACAAGTCATTGAATAATTCAAGGACATCATGTTAATGTGTTAACAAGAAGACATAACAAATTTACTACTTAATTTATGTTATGAGTCATTGATAAATTCAAAGACTTTATAATTATGTCTTAACAAGAAAACATAATTATAGTAACTAAAGTTGTTATGAACGCAAACTCTTGAGTTCAATAGTAATTTCAAGTTATTTTCATACTTCATAATTATGATTATATAATTTAACCATAATTATATTGACTAAAACATGAGTCAAAATTTAGAAGTAGCTTTACATTATATCTTGATATTTAAATGTAATAGGGAAACCAGCATCTTGTGTGTTTAAGTCCTAGTAGAATTATTAGCTTTTTTACTTTGTGGTTAAGAGAAACCAATAATCATATTGTTATATGTTGTTCCTTGCACACACTTAAGATTTATCCCACTTGTGTATGGTACAACATTATTTAACGTAGACAAACAATACGACAAGCGTTCGATTGTATAAACAATATGACAGTGTCATAGATATTACAAGTAGATATCAAACCATAACATTTAATAAGTGTAGGAACCAAGAGTCACTTACACTTCATACTTGTCATATACGAATTCAAGTAGAAAAGAGGAGGAAGGAAAGGAAGAAGTTTAGAGAGAAGTTAGAGAGAAAAGAAAGCGTGGTTGATTGCACTATGTGAAACAAAGTTTACAAATGACACAACCCTTCTCCATGTATGGATAAGGGGTATTTATACCCTAAGCTAGGCCGGCCTCTATAAGGCTTTTCATTGGCCATGGGTTTGACTTAGGTCGGGCTCAGGATTAATTTAGGCTTTAGCCCTATACATGTGCAATATTAGATTACATTAAATGAGCCTATTTACCCTTTCTAGCCTATTACAACATATAATTAAGTAAATACCTAGCTTCCATGATTAGTAGCCGAGCTTCTTTGTTCGACTCAATATTTTGAGGCTAACAATCTCCCCCGAAGTGATGCTTTCTGCAGATTATGAGCTTCCATATTCAAAAACATATTTTGAGGCTAACAATATCCCCTAATGTGTGGTCTTCGAATTCCTACGGTGAGATCTTGAATCTTGCTTCTTTGAACTTTTTAAGATTGCTTTGTCATTGAGTTCTTGAATCTTTGGTCTTTAGTATGTTGTAGGCTTGTTCATGCATGTTATGTGATCTTTGATCTTGAGCCTTTGTCAGTGTCTTTCGACTTTATATTTTGTTTTGAGATCTTTAAATCTTTTCCTTGTTTGTCTTGATCATCTTTGCCACCTTGCGATCTTGTATCTTGACCAACATGCTCATACTTTGCATCATCTTAAAAGCTTGCTAACAATCTTCCTCGATAGACTAGATATCTTAAAAGAAGATCTTGTATATCAGAGTTTGCGAAAGTCTTTGTCTTTGTATGAACTTGAGCTTTCTTGATTCTTGAATCTTGATGCCAATAGTATATCTTTGTAGTTTAAGCATGAGCATGTTGTAATGAATCCGACTCTGCCGGCATGAGGCTGCATCATCGTCGTTTGTACCTGCATTTTAAAGTTAGTGATAAACAGTAGATATGAACGAATATGGTTTTGTCACTCATCGAGATTCTATTGCATTAACCTCTAGTTCGATAGGACCGTTTTACAGTATAAATATTGTACATGTGATTAGGTAGATTCAAAGAATCTCCTTGACAGGATTTCTAGCTTAAAGTTTTAGATCCTCTAACGCGTATGCATTAGATTCACCATACTTGCTTGTTCTCAATACCAGAATGTCTCAAAGCAGACAACACAATATGAGTGAATTAAATAGTTACTATCTTTCTAATTGAGTCGTCAATTCATTTACTGGACCAAATCGATATCCCGTTGACACAAGCTTGATTCATATAGAATCTCACAAGTCACCTACCGCATAGCTGTTTGATGTTGACTCTGGAAGGATTTACATTCATCACTGTGAATACTAAAGAGTATCACTCTGAATTTTCTGGCAAAATTACAAGGATAATGCGTAGGACTCTTGTTAACAGCTTGTGAACTTGATGATGTTGAACAAGTGTTGTCATGGAATGTGTTCTAATGAGATTTATTTTATTGATCTCTTGGCTCTAGACTCGATTAATGCATTTTGGTTTTAGTAATCGGAGGCTGAAGTAGACTGCCACCTATTCAATATCAACTAACTCGGAGTGAGAAAGTCAATAGAAGTCGTGTGTATCTCCGTGACAAATGTGACAAGTTTCTGTTGGGAGAAACCTGAATGGTTGGGGAGGGTTGTGCATTGCATCACTAGGTCCATGATGTCTTTTCTTCAATACATTAAAGGTCACTTTAACCCTAGAAGTCTACTAAAGTTATGATAAGAACCCACACTTATGTGATATGCCTTGCAAGTCATGTTACAGTAACGATTCATCATATAATAAAAGCACAAAAACATTAAATTTACATGAAAACAAGTTTCATAGTTTAATGTCCGTATTACTTTGTCCAAAAATAATTTTTACAAATAACACATAGCAGATCACTAGGAGTTAATAATTATGTGTGTAATTTAACAGACAAAATTAAATCAATTTACAAGTTTAACTTATCGCCGGATTCTTTGAATATATTTTCCACACCTCGATAAATGTTACAAGAACCATGATTTAATCAAAAAAAACGTTTCACTTTAAGTATTAATCCGTTTATGATTTCAAAAATTATTTTGCATATAGTATCAAGTCACATGAAATATAACATATAAGCACATAAACAGACATAATAAGGGGATGAGGTGAAGACGGACTCTATATCGAAAGCATTAAATCATATAATACTTTGAGTTCTCAAAACGAGTCTTCATCAAACGGAGAACCGAAAGACTCTCACTAGGTTTTCAGCTTAGTACCTATATCGCCACATACATCATATAATATAATTGCGTGAGTCTTAAGGCCGAAAAATGAAAAGAATAGAAAAACAAACACTTAATTAACTTTTAATTTAGAACTAATTTTTTCTTTTCAATCTTTATTAACTAGTAATAATTATCAAGATTCTAGGTTTTATTTATTATTTATGGCAAAAATTACATATAATTGCCATAATTTTCGGTCAAAACAATAAATAAAAGAATTTTCTAAGCGAATCTAGCATTTTTTATTAAGTGTGTAACCCATAACACCAAACAAGGTTGACTCGTGATGCACTGTTGGGATTTAACAACTAGGTAAACCATTTATACATGTACGCAGTGGATAGATCTAGTTTGATATCAAGAATTAAAACACATATTAAAATAAGAAACACTAAGTGTTTAAATTATCACCTCTATGGTTGCATACACAACACGTCGAACAAGTATGCAACAATGCTAGTCGTAACTTCACGAGCTCTAAATGTCAATAGTGTATGCTTATTTTACTTGAACCGAAAACCAAACAACCCTTGTATGTTGAACCAAAAATCAAGAAACCCTAATTAGGGTTTTACCGAAATTGGTTAAAGGAAAAACCAAAAACCCTAATTTGGGTTCTTGTAGAAGTCGAGCTAGAAAGACAGTAAACTGAAAAACCCTTGAATGGGTTTATATATCATCGAACTAGTGGAGATCAAACTGCACCGAAGACCCTTTTAGGTTTATTATCGAAAATCACATGAAGGGGAAAAGAACCGAAAACCCTAAGATGGGTTCTTTATGTTGTCGAACTAAGGGAGAGCAGAGAAACCGAAAACCCTAAATGGGTTTGATATTGATGTCAAGCAAGGAGAAGTAAGAATCAAAAATCCTAGATTGGATTTTATGTTTGATCGGTTTAGAGAAAAGGGGGGAGCACCGAAATTCTTATTTGGTGACTTTAATTTTGTATATCATTTTATATGAGGCTATGGGTAGGTGTTTATATAGGCACCAACCCTAATTATATAAACTAAGAAACCTCTAATTCTCTCCTTATCACAATATTTTTTCCTTAATTATAAAATTGATCTCAAAACCACATTCTAGAAGCTCTATGGCCGGCCTCCAATAGGACACCCATAGTGTGTTGGGGTTTTTGCAATTTTAGTCACCTATCGTTTCATATTTTAAATAATTTTAAGTTAGTATATAATCAACGGTAACTAACGGTTATTTAAAACTATTACGTGAAGCATATTAAACCTTTAATGATAAGTAAATATATATTAAATGTTTAATAAATGTACCCTTCGTGTCTTAACGTGTGTGCCCCCAATAGGCTCACGTATTTCCAGTCGTATAACATGCGTATCCGGCTCCCACTCTCCAACAGGTAGTAGGTCTGAAAAGTGTGTTCTTGTTGGATATTCATATTTTTTTAAAAGTGTTGATAAAATATAATGCCTAAAAGCATTACTAATATTTTTCACATCTTTATGTTTTGATAATCACAAAATATAAAAATGTTCAATGTAAAATTAAACGTAAACAAGTAATTAGTAGTAAATTTTCGTTTCGAAATTTATATCACTTCAAGGTATGAAAAAATAAATGCTTAATGCATTTTATGATCATAGGAAATTTTTATTCAACCTCACACTTTTATAAAATTTTGTAAACATTTTTATAAATATTACTAAACATTTTCTACAATTAAAAGAAATGTTTTATTCAAAATAAACATTTTGAAATTCAAATTTTCGGACCTAAAACGGCTAGAAAAGTTTCAGAAAATTCACCCTACACAAAAGGACAAAATGGAGAGCGCCCAGTCTAGGGCGGCCCCCTTAAATACACAGGTGGCCCCCTTAATTTTAAGGGGACCGCCCACCTATTTAAAGGGACCGCCCATAGACTAACGCTCCTCTAGTTTGTCTTATAAATACTGGACTATTCCCCACTATTTTCTCACATTTTGCACTCATTCTTTCTGTTCTAAAACAACCCACACATCTCACTAAAATCCCTTGATCATTAATCATAAAGCTTTATTTCCAAGTAATCCAAGCTCAATTCCTTAAGTGCAAGAGAATAATACTTTCATCATCAAGTGAAGAAGTATTATACCTCAAGTGTATATTGCAATCTTTTTGCATCCATATCACATATTTGTAAATCACTTGGATATCTTGTATTTGTGTGAAATAGCTAGATCTTGGCGATCTTTGTAAGTATAGTTAGATCGTGGTGATCTTACCAAGTAGTGTTAGATAATTGTGATATAAGTAGTGTGGTGAAGTGAAGTCACAAAGTTGTGAAGAAGTCGTGAAGTTGTGAAGTCGTGAACAAGTCGTGAAGTTGTGTTGTGATAGATTGGTTCTAGCTAAGATTAGAACTCGACATTTAGCTTTGTGTCGTAAATCGGTGTAAGCAACGTTGTGTACGATTTTCTCCGCCATAAGGGAGTTTGTTGACATAGTGAAGAAAACTCTCGAGTTAGGTGCTCGGGGAGTGGAGTAGGGCGAAGAGGTGCTTCGTTACCGAACCACTATAAATCCTTACGTTGTGGTTTGATTGTTCTAACTCTTATCTCTTGTCTTACTTTATCAATTCATATACTTATATTGTTCATATTGTGCAAGCATTGAATTCACAAAAAGTCGAATCTAAATTTTACAAACAAACATAAACCTTAAATCAAAAAGCGGTAAACTATTCAACCCCCCTTCTAGTTTTCCACAATTGGTATCAAGAGCCACGTTAAACAAGATTTTTAAAATAAATTGTATTTTAAAACTTGAATCGATCTATGGAATCCGAAAAATATTTAGAAGGGCAATCTATGCAAAGACCACCACTATTTGAAAGTGATGGATTTATTTATTGGAAAAATAGATTCGAAACTTATGTGAAGTCAAAAGATCTAGATCTTTAGCATATTATTACCGATGGTGATTTTCCTCCTATTCAAAATAATCCCGAAACTAAAAAGGATGAAATTGTACCTTTTCATAAACAAAACGATGATCTTAAAAAGAAACTTGCAAAAAATAATGAAGCTAAAATGGTAATTTATAATGCTTTGCCACGTAAAGAATACGAAAGAATTTTTATGTGTCAAACCGCAAAAGAAATTTGGGATACTTTGTTAATCACTCATCAAGGTAATAATCAAGTCAAAGCTAACAAAATAGATCTTCTTGTTCAACAATATGAACAATTCATGATTCGAAGAGAATCAATATTTAATAGCCTTTGCTAAATTTAACACTATTATTACTAGTCTAAAAGCACTTGACAAAAGTTTTTCGAGCAAGAATTGTGTTAGGAAATTTCTTAGGGCACTACATCCTAAATGGCGCGCAAAAGTCACGACGATTGAAGAATCAAAGAATCTAACAACTCTATCACTTGACGAACTCATTGGGAATTTGAAGGTTTATGAAGAAGTAATTAAGAAAGATTTTGAAATCGTCAAAAGCAAAAGAGAACAAAGTAGATCTATTGCCTTAAAAGCTAGAAAAAATTCGAGTGATGATGATAGCTCAACCTCCGATAGTGAAGATGAAGAATACGCCATGGCCGTAAGAGACTTTAAGAAATTCTTCAAAAGACGAGGACAATTCGTAAGACAACCACATGAAGAGAGAAAATCATTTCAAAGAAATAAAGACGACAAAAATAGCAAAGGCGAAAGAAAATGCTTTAAGTATGGAGATCCAAATCATCTCGTCGGAGAATGTCCAAAACTATCAAGATATCAAAATCAAAAAGCGTTTGTTGGAGGATCTTGGAGTGATAGCGACAAAGATGAAGAGGAGAAGACAAATGACGAAAAGTGTCTTATGGCTAAAGCTTCAAATGAGGTACTTTCCGAAACCGAATACTTTAGTGATGACCAATCATCACTAGACGAAAACGACTTAGATAATAAATATAGTAGATTATGCAAATTAGGACTAAAAGTCATGGCTAAAAATAAAACTCTAAAACAAGCTAGGTTAGAAAAAGGTAAGGAAGTAACTGAAGAATATAAATTATGTCAACACCTTAAGCTTGAAAATGAGAAGCTTAGAAAAGAAATATCTAGGATAAATCAATTTAATAATAGTAGTCACTCACTTAAGAAAATAATAAATTCTCAAAAGACTTTCGGAGATAAATCCGAGATAGGTTTTAATTTTACCAAAGAGTCACCTAGCGAAACCAAACAAGTAAAGTTTGTAAAAGCCCAAGAAGTCGAGTCAAAAGAAAATTTGATAGAATCAAATTCAAAACCAAAATTTATACTTATAAACAATACTAAAATTCCTATTGCAAGCGATGGTGAGGTAAAACATTTTTACAAACCCTCCTTAAAACCCGGAGTCGGGTTTACTAAACCCAAAATGAGGTCTAAAACTCCACCTCCAAGAAAGACTAATAGTCCCCGTCCTCGGTCTAGAACACCTCAACCTAGGAGAGACCAAGGTAGACAAAACTATCCTAATCACATAAATTAGGAATCATTCACATCACTTAGTTTCACTCAATATGGAAGTTGTTCACCATGTATGTGCCAAAACCAAATGCAAAACATATGCGGAAACAATAACTTCGGATACATGAAACGTTGGGGACCAAATGGCTAAGCCATCGCAACCTTTGAAGTGGTGTGTTCTCTACAAGCATTCTTTGTCTCCGGATTAAAGAATTCATGATAAGGTTCCCATGAACCCTTATCATTTACATTATGAAGACATTGATGAAGATAATTCTAAAGACTAAGGTACGTCTCACTTTTCATCTTCATAGAATATAGATTATAAGTAAATGTCTATGTGTTACTATGATGTTGTAGTATAATTAGTTCTTAGAAAATAGTGTAGTCTCTAGAGATACCATTTGTTGTTCCTAGCTTTGAAGAGTAGTTGACTATGAACTATTCTTTCGTTGTAGATTATAGTTCATACGTCTACAAAATGGAAATCCCCTTTTATGACCACCGTAGCAAACTCACGTAGATGAAGAAGAAGCAATCTAGTTGTTTAAACAAATTAACATAGAAGTAGGATTAGTCGCGCGAAGATCATAAACACACTATGGATGAAACAAACTCCCTTCGACCTCGACGATCGCCTCGGATCCGTGTCAACCATCATCTACGTCTATCGGAATCAACTTGTTGAAATCTTCAACTACGTCTTATTATTTCATTATCTTCGCTATCCATTCTCGTCTCACCTCAAATCACCTCTCGAATTGACGTCTTGATTATCTCGTCCGAAATAATCCAAGAACTTTTTACTTAACGAAAGGTTAATTAAAATGTCAATTATCACTTTTATCATTGAAACACAATGTTAAGTTTATTTGCCCTTAAAACTACTATATATATATATATATATATATATATATATATATATATATATATATATATATATATATATATATATATATATATATATATATATTACTAATAATAGGGATTAAATAAATTCGGGCCAAAAATCAAAAAAAATATATAATAAATTTTTTTTTGATCAGGTGGCGGCCCCCTTAAAATTAAGGGGACCGACTTGTTATTTTGGGTGGCCCCCTTAAATAATTAAGGGGACCGCCCTATCCACGAAACCAAACACCCCTTTTCTGACGAACACTTTACCAAAATCAGATTTTTTTCATTCCTCTTCTTCTCATACCCACTGTGAATGAACACCATAGCCAAAAACCTTCAAAAACCAATCTTTAAATTGCCTAATTAACCAAAATTCGCAAGGGACTTCCATCATTCTTTTCATTTGATTTCATCCAATTTTGCTCTTAATCAAAATTAAGTGTTCTTCATTATTTTTTTTTTTCAAAATAAAACCTTTTTTATTTTTTTTTTTTTATTTCGGTCTAGGATTTCCATAACTATAATGATTCCCATAGTCATAGGAGCACTACAACCTTGATAGGATTGAAACAAAACACTTATTGAGTCAAAATTTTAGAAACATGTATATACTCATGAACACATAGCCGAATTTTTGCATTCTTAAACTTACACATTGTTGATTAATGCCTAAACCCATGATGTTTGATAAAAAAACCAGTATTTGATTGTTCAAACATACATATATACATTTTTCAAATCAATGAGTAAAATTTTATAAAAATAAAAGAGTGTTTGGTTCGTTTCTTAGGAACATTTTTTAGAGTCAAAATGACCATCACTATAGTTTTGTCACGTGTATAAACACTTAACAAACTTGTATAAAGTACATGCAAGATATATATAAATCAATATATATATAAATTATACATTTTTAAATGGCATAAAATAAAGGGGTGTTTGGTTTAATGCTTTAAAACATGGTTTTTAGTTAAAACAAACACTATTTAACCTTTGTCAAGTCAAGAATAATAAACTTATACTTGTCAAACATAATATATACTTAATACATAATTTTTGACAAGCTTAGATAAATTTTGTATTGATAAGGGAGTGTTTGGGACATTTCTTAGATGTTGAAATATATAACTAATATATATTCTTCGACACTCTAGATTAAGTGAAAAATAAATTAAAGAACAAATGGATCACTTCTTAAGTTTTTTTTATTTTTAGACTCGAGGTAATTCTTGTCTCACATTTTCTTTTCAAAACTTTATTTGATTATATTTTTTTAATTTATCTAGTTGTTGACTTGTTTAGGTGACAAAAATGCCGAAAGCTACTACCATCGATATATCTCTTACTAAATCTAACATCCCAAAAGTATCCAAAATTCCCGGCATCTCCCCTACTATTGCCAAATTCTACAAACCTATTGAAAACCGCAACATTCACGAAGGTCGTGTTGTTGATCAAGCCTACTACAAATCCAACAATATCGAGCGTCTCTTTACTAACATTCGCTTCAATTGTCTCTTTCAAATCAATGAACCGATTGTTCCAAGATTTATTCTAGACCTCTATAGTCAAGTCACGGTACAAACCGATGACTATGGCTATCTTGTCATCTCTTTTGGTCAAATTCAACATGAATTCATCACTCTCACTCTTGCATATTTTGGTCAAATTCTCAAAATCCCGTACAACGGTCAAGCCGTTTTCACCAATGAATGGGACCTTGCATCTCTTGAATATTCTCAAGAAACCGAGGGACCATATTGCACCGATCTTCCTACTCCTGACGACATTCGTTGACTTCTTGAATTGGAACATGTCATGGTAAACTGTACCATTAAAAGTCAAACCGTCACTCTAAATCCAAATCAAATCCTCACCAAAGAACTAAGCCTCGACATGAAGAAATGGGAAGAACTCATTCGAGTGAACGTGTTTAGACTAGTAGGACATCGGGACCGTCTCCTCGCTTGTCTTGCTCACATGTTGTATTGTGTTGTTGCCAAAGAACAATACAATCTTGCTTATTTCTTGGTCAAAAGAATCAAATATCCTAGAGCTACTCCAACCGCAAATCTTCCATATGGCATGTTTCTAACTCGTCTTTATCGACACGTCATGGAAGCGTATCCTCATCTTAACAATGGCATCTATGTCATTGTTAATCGAGTCATACGTCCTCTTGTCCTAAAACAAACTCGATGACCTCGAAGTGATCATGGCAAGGCACGTTATTCCGTCTCCTCTTCATCCTCTCATCATCAAGGCACGTCATCTCATCAACACGATGATGATGATGATGATGTCAAAACTTCTCGAGCAAGTACTCCATCTCCTACCACCTATCTTAACTCTCTTGGTCACTCAACTACCAAAATTACCAAATACCTTCTTCTTCTGAACAAACCGATGAAACTCTCTTTACACGACAAACCACCTTGCTCAACCAAACGCAATAAATGCACGAGGAGATGCGTGGAGGATTCAATGATACGTGGAGTCTTTAACCTGTTTTGGCTTCCTGCATTCCTTAGCAAAATGACCAAATTCCTTGCAATTAAAACACTGTATCCCAGACTGCTGCACTACTTGCCCACCTACAGTTTCCCTAGCCCCAACAACAGTCATTGTCCTCTGATTCCCAAACTGTCCAGACTGATTGTCATTCTTGTATCTTGGAGTAGTATCCACATTCTTATTTC